>BMAC01000029.1:1406084-1419344 GCA_014905375.1 Phtheirospermum japonicum | reverse complement strand
TTGATAAAAAAAGACTGATAAATAGAAAGCAAAGTTTAAAAATGCAAACTGAATAATAATTATGAGGTAGTAGGATATTTGCAAAGAATGATATTAGTGTTTTAATGAGTTTAGATGTAATGAATAATAAAATATGGAATTTTTCTCTTATTTATACCCAGCTCAAAAATTACAAATTGGTAATAATTTAATACAAACCATTAGAAGCTGCCAACTCAGCAACCGAACCTATAGAAAGATGACACATGTCATTCGAAGCAATGACTATTTGACAAAGCTCATAACTTCCCTCTAGACTTGGGTGTTAGGGTATCAACAATATTAACAAATAGGGTGGATAGAGGCAAGAGGTATTTTGAAAGATTTAACACAATATATAATAAATCTAGGCAATATACTAAACGATTTTCCATTATACCTTTAAAATAAAATTAAGTAAAAGGTCTTGGCATAATACTGATCTAAAGTATGTTTTTGATTGTGGGTTACCCTACACGCCTCCGGTGGAGAGTTGGAAGATTATATAAATATATATGATCCTTTATATTAGAGAAATACTTAATTCTTAATAAAAGGAACACATAATCGGTTTTTGTATATATAGGATCTAATAGACATAATTAAATATCCTTTCATAATAATAAACTTATTTTAATTAGTTGTTATTTTATAATGTCTATTAGATATTAAATTATTAACGGAGGCAAGAGGTATTTTGAAAGATTTAACACAATATACAATAAATTTAGGCAATATATTAAACGATTTTCCATTATACCTTTAAAATAAAATTAAGTAAAAGATTTCTCATTATACCTTTAATGGAAATCGAATATAGGTTCCTTTTATTATATGTAAATTCGAAATATATTTATCTTTTCCATTATTTATGGCACATGTTGAAATTCATATATTTTAAATGCCAAAAAATAGTGATTTATACAATATATTAATCGATTTTCCATTCAATAAGGAAAAATAAAATCTATCAAATAATGGAAAAGATAAATATGTTTCGAAATCAGATCTTCATAAAAAGGAACACAGAATCGTTATCCATTATACCTTAAAAATAAAATTAAGTGAAAGATTGTCCATTATAAAAGGAAAATAAGAATTAGTTTGGTAGGGAAGCTTTAGATCAATTTTTATAATTATTATAGAGACCGAATATAAATATTTAATTTTTAGTATTTGGTGTCAAATTTTCATTGTTTTAATGGAAAATAGTTGGTATGATTTAGCAGTAATTATGTTTTTTTACAGAAATCAAAATATGCTATTTACAGAAATTAAAAATTAACATCGCATTATTTATTAAAAATGAAATGATGAATAGATAATGGATAATACCTATATTCTTATCTTAACGGAATAAAGAAATGGTGTTTATAAATATTATTCTCAATCAAAATTCATGAGATAGATCTTCGATTTTATTCATTCATAAAATTAATACCAATAAACCAATTGAGTAAGTAGACAACCGCAACTACTTCAAGATTTCTATTTTGAAGTACATTGAAGGAGCATTGTCTGGGGGGTAAATAAGATCAAAAGCACATGAATCTTGTTCTTGCAAGTTAATCACAAGGATAAAATCTTCAATATCAGCTATAATTGATTCTCCAGTTGACAGTTTTTCTTATTCTCACTGTCCAAGTAGATAATCCATAATTAAGGGTTGCATGAGTTTGGTCAACCATATTGGTTGAATGAATATGCTTCATCCAAAAATCAATAGGAATAAGCTGCGATAAATAAACACAACTATGTCAATTAAAAACAAAATTATAAATTAACACGTGCTGACAATTAAATAAAATAACAAGAAGACTCACCAAGTATAAATCTTTTATGTAAGCTTTTGTAATTGTCAACTGAAACTTCGGAAAGGATGGGTATCCATAATTCAAATATAAGTCATCATATGAAATTAAATTGACGTATTTTTTTTCAAATCCATCTTTGTCGATAACGTTGACATCAAACACCAAGCTTCCGCGATAAGTGAGAATCAACTCATCACCAATCTTGATGTCATTATGTTTGACAAATAATTCGAAGCCAAAATTGAATTCAACACAATCAGATATCTTCCACATTTCGACCATCCAAGAATGACCACGCCAATTTCGAAGATCAAAATACACAGGCAAACAATCCTCAAAATATGTGGACAAATCACTTGGAACGAGCTGAAATCAATAAAAAAACAAAATATCGGATATAATTTCATAAGAAATTATATCCGATGTATACAAAAAAATAAAACCAAGATTTATATATATTAATGCACAATTGCACTAAACAACATGTAAAGAACTAAGAATAAAAAACCGTACCAAACGATGTACATATGAGCATGTTAAAGAAAACATCTTGTTAATTGCATGTTGAGGTTGTAGGTTGAACGCCATTTGATATATATAAGAAGTTGTATAAAGATGAAGATTAAAAAATTAAGGTTTAAAGCAATTAGTAATCCAAAATATTTTTATAAAATAATCATCATCATACCTAGTTTCGGAAATATAAGAATACTTGTAAAAAAATAATTTTGGATATTAGAAATAAATTTATATAAATAGAGTTAGTGTCCAAATAAGGAATTAGGTAGAAAAAAAATGCCTCATTAGCAAATAAATTAATATGTGAACTGATAATTATGAAGTTTAAACAATTACAAAATTGATTTATGGCATAATGAAAGGACTGCAATTTTCTTTTTTGTTTGTTATCATAATTAAGAATGTTAAATACAGAAAATCGTTTTTGTTTGTAATTGTTCTTTTTTTCCTTAATAAAAACAAGGATAAATATTTTTCCTTTTTGGTTTTATGAATATGTTACAATTTTGGGTATATTCCGCAAGATTATGAAAATTGATAATGCGTGAACTGATTTCTATGAAATTTAAACAAATAAAACTGCCAAAAATATTTTTTCAAAACAAAACTAATATGAAATAATAATATAAAAAGGAAATCTGGAAAAAAAAAAAAGTAATGCGTCAACTGATAATATTCTGTAAGATTAGCAAATAAATTAATGCAAAAAAGAAAATTTCCTGAAGATCTACAAAAAAATGTAATATACCATTGCAAAAATTAAATGCCATAAATTAACAATTATAAACTATCTAGAATTATAAATAATTATATACTGTCGCGAAAGAAAAATAACAAAAATAAAAATGAATTTTAACTTATCCGAATAAGCAGATCTAATTGTTTATTCATAAAACCGAATGAGTTCAAGAACATGTTTGAAGAATACTCAAGGCATGATAATTGATCAATATAATTCAGAATTATAGACACAAATACATAACAACCAAAATACAATAAATAGTAGATCTATAAATATCATAAAACCGAATGAGTTCAATAACATGTTTGAAGAATTCTCAAGGCATGATAATCGATCAACATATAATTCAGAATTATAGGCACAAATACATAACAACCAAAATACAATAAATATTAGATCTTTAAACATCAAAGAACTTTTTTTAAACAGATCTGAAAAGATTCGAATTAAATCATTTTAATTCTTCTGTTCAGTCTTCAAATCCCGCTTGAACTCAAGAGCACATCCGCAAAAAACTCTTGGCTTAGATGCTTCTGTCCATTCGGATGAAACCGCTTGAGAATTTTATTTGCAAATTACAATTCATAATTTGCAGATTTGAAAAGAAAGAAATCTGGGATTTCTTTTCTTTTAAAAAACGGACCGGGAGATTAGAGAGGATTAGAGAATAAAATATTGCAATTGTAATGAAAAATGAAATATGGAAAAAAGTTTTTATTTATATCCAGGCAAAAAATCCCACATTGGTAAGATTTTAATACAAACATGGGCGATAACACATGTCATTCGGAGCAATGATTGATTGACACATAAATTAAGGTGTCAACAGCATTAATAAATAGTATGAATTTTTAATTTAGTAGTTAATCCTAAGTTTTGCAATGAAATAACTGAAACTTCTCTAAAATTACCGAAAAACTGGCTAAATAGTATATTTTTATAGTGAATAGTAGCTAATAAAATATTTGTTTCCTTTGTTCGATTGAGTTTTAAATCATAAAACTATTTCAAGCTAAAATTTTCATATCCATTTAATGCGTCGAGAAGGGGTGTAGCCATTGGGCTGGAGGAATTGCATTTTTAAGTTTTAACACATATATTATCAAACGCTTAAAAACTTACAAATTTATAAAAACAAACAAATTATTTAATTCATTAAATGACTTATTTATACAATGAAAAAAAAAGTATTCACTTGAGATTTTGAAAAACATCATTGTGAATTCCATTAAATGTCTTATGCACAATCTCATATTAAAATATCAACACACAATTAAAGAATTAATAAATAAAATTCATATATTTATAAACTATGTATAGCAAATTAATGAATCAATAAAAACATAACATGAATATTATACTTTTAGGGTTAATAACAATTTGTGATTATTTCTGAGCATTATTTATTTTTACATGAAATGATTTGAATGTGTGTAGTTGATGAGATGATTTTACAGAAGGAGACATGCATAGAAGACGTGAGCGAAGTAGAAGTTGCAAAATTCTTTATCGTTCATCTTATTGGTAATGAAAAAGCCTCTATGTAAAGTGGTGTTGTATTTAATATGAAATTGGTTAAGTCAAAAAGTGTCATATTTCTACTCATATCTTCATAGATAAATATAGACATTCACACATGAAATTCAGTTTATTCACAAGAAATACTTACTTAAATTTCCAAATTACGAATACGGGTTGTTTTGTAATTAGGACTAGTCATTTGGGGTAGTTTTCGTAATTTTACATTATTTAAAATATATTTGTTCAATCATATGCTGTAAATATTTTATTGCATGTATTATTGATATTCTAAGTTTGATCGAACATCTAGTATAACACTAAAATAGTGCAAAACCTGCCCAACAACTCCAGCAATTTGCACTAAATTTTGCACTAAAAAAAGAATATTTCAGTATATTCTTTATTTCTATTTTTTAATCTTATATTATTTTGTAAAATATTATTAAATAAATAATACATTTTTAATTCAAAATTGGCAAAATAATACTTATTAAAAAGTTATTGTCTTTTTTAGATTGTAATTTTATGTATTATTACATTAATTAAAAATAATATATATTACATATATATATATATTAACAACAATATATATTACATAAAAAAAAATATAAATATAAATATTACATTAAAAAAATAATAATAACGCAAGAATAGTGCAGCGTTATTTCTGGTGCTGACCTGTACACAACCACGCAGAATTCAGCGCAATGCTGGAGTTGGTTTCCTGCGCTTCATCAAAATTAGCGTAGAATTCAGCGCAATGCTGGAGTTGGTTGCTATTTTAGCGTTCATCGCTATTCCAGCGCACTGCTATTATTTATAAGTATATAAAAAAAATCAATAAACACAAAATTATTGTGACCAACTCACTTCACTAAATATCCAAAAAGAACACACCACAAAAACTAATAATACAAGAAATCAATCCTACATCAAAATAATATCTTAAAACGTATTGAGATTTATAGGTTAGGAACTATCGACACAATTAGCAAAAATAACAAATACGTATTAATTGGTCATGTTACATGTAGGCGTATTTCATACTCATTGAAAACTTCAACAAAACATGTGAGTTTACACTAAATTGCCGAAAGGAAATTATTTTTGAAGCACCAAAATGTCGTTGCTTATGAATATGTTCTATCACATAATAACTGAAGAGATCTCACATCAATTCCAGATTTTTGGATATTATGTACAACTCGGTTAGTTGCTTCATCATTTAAGCATTTTGAACAATTATATATTTATTTGCAATCGAGCTCTTAAATCAAAGTATTCAAATTTATAAATCAGAGCTACAAACATTTTCGGTTGTCTTTTTTCTTTTTTAAGGAGATACTGTGATTCTTTCCGTCCATGAAGAATATAGCAAACTGTAAGTCACTTGTTGACCCATTAGTGAGGTTTGAACAATTAATCAGAATATCACAAATTTCAATTGCCTTTGCATTTGGAAGAACATGAATAACTCAAAAGGCATAACCATAAGGCGTCAACTAAAAGGTTTCTAATCGTGTTCATCTCCCATTTCTCTCCCTTTAGGTATTTCTGAAATATGTGGAAAGGCAAATAAGAGCTTGGGTAAATGGATAAAGCGTAATCAGAGAAGGGTATTTGTGGCAATAAATAGCTATATCTTAGTGATTAATGCCAAATGGGAGACAAAATACACATTCAATCAATTTCCAATTAAATAGTTGTAATAATCTGATAAGAATACTAAACGAGGCCTTATAAAATGTGTTTGTCAGTCGACTTTGTCTTCCTTCGACATTTAATTTCAGCATGGAATTGAAAAAAACTTATGGTTTTTGAAATTTAAAATGCACAATTATATAATTTTTTTTTTGCTAATTATGAAAAATAGATAAGGCCTTTTAAAATTGGGTTTATTAAATAAATAATATAAAAATAAATACAAATTGAGAAAATGTAACATTAAAAAAAATAAATTTTTGGACCGGGACGCTTTTGACAAATGTGTCCCGCACATTAAAATAAATAAAAAAATAAAAAAATAGGAAGCATTTGTCAAAAGCGTCCCGAACCATTTTATTATTTTTTAAAAAAATTATGGTCGATTTAAAAAAAAAATATTTTATTGCGGCCGGGACGCTTTGGACAAATGCGTCCTTGCCCCCAAAGTAATTCTTTTTTTTCAATTTGACTCGTGACACTGTTCACAAAAGCATTTATATATATATTTTTTACATTTTGACCCAGCATCCCGGCCCCCAAACTTTTTTCTGTTTCAATTCGGCCCAAAAAATAATTTGTAAGATATTTTTTTCTTTTTATAATTTATTACTTTTATTTTCAAAATTTATTAGGGAAATAAATAAACATATTTTTTTTTATTTCGACCTAAAAGATAATTTGTAAGAATTTATTTTTTTCTTTTTATAATTTATTATTTTTATTTAAAAATTTTATTAGGAAAAATAAATAAAAATATTTATTATTATAAATGCATATCATAACAATGTCTTAAAATTACAAGGAACTTTATTTTAAAATTAAAATACAATAAGATTAAAATAACAATTACAATAATTTGATAATCATAATAACGGATTTCCAATGAGATTGTGGTATTGACAAATGCAATTCAAATAATATTTATTGAATACCCAATCTATCAAATCGAATAAGAGTACTCAATGTTTAGATATGCAGCAGTAAACTCAGTATCGCCTGCCACGTCGTTCCAAAAATGTACAAGCCATTCTGACGCTTACACTTTGTTGGTCTCATGATTCCAAGTAGAATGCTCGTTTCCCAACATCATATGAAAATGTTTGTATCGTTTTTCAAAAAGATCAACTGGAGCGGTTATGTCATCCATTGTGAAGTTTTTTTCGAACTTAACATTGATTTTGTCCAACAAGATTCACGTGATAATGTCGCGTGATTCTCTTTTGAGATTTTAGACTCCATTGAACTTACTCTCACGGAGGTCGTCAACCAGCAAAGTATCCATATGGATGCTCCACCCGGTGAAATGCAAAAAAAAAAAAAAAATCATTTTCAAACGCTTTTGTAAAATGCGTCCCGGGTCAAATTGAAAAAAAAATTACTTTGGGGGTTGAAGTGTCCTGACCCTAATAATTTTTTTTTTCAAATCTTCGGTCACAAATTTTTTTTTAATAAAAATGTGCAAGACGCTTTTGACATTAGCGTCCCAATTTTTTTAATTTTTTTATATTTAATTTAAAGGGCGGAATGCTTAAGAATGCTAATGTCAAGATCGTCCGGACAAAGAAAAGCTGTTCACTGTATAGGTCAGGATTCGGATTTAGAAATTAAATGCAATTATTATTAAAATATTGTAAAGTATTGGGTCCCATTAACCAGTAAAAAGAAAAACGTTGGCCCCTCACAACCAATAGCATCAAGGATAAATCCCCCATTTTTGCTCGTCCAGTAGCAGACACCTCGAACAACTCAGAGAGCTAGAGAGAGAAAAAAAAATAGAGAGAGAGCGAGAATGACAATCAGTGTGGGAGATGAAATCTCCGAGGCGGAGATGCCACTGCTGAACGACGTCGTCCCGGGGTCTGTAGATTTCAAAGGGAGGACCTCCGTCCGATCGAAATCCGGCTGCTGGAAATCCTCTTCCTTCATCATAGGTACGGTGTAAAATCCGATATAATAAGCATTTTTTTACTTGTAATTTCGATCTCGGTGCGAGTTTTTATTACTGCGTCTTGAATTTTACTTTTTATCTATTAATATTATTATTTTTTGCTTGTTCTGTTTATGGCGGATTTGTTAGGGACTGGAGTGGCGGAGAGATTTGCTTACTATGGAATAAGTTCGAATCTGGTGACCTATTTAACCGGAAAGCTGGGACAACCAACCGCCACGGCGGCGTCTATGCTGAACGCGTGGTTCGGAACGGCGTCGCTTTTGCCGATTCTGGGTGCCTTTGTGGCCGATTCGTTTTCGGGTCGATTTCGGATGATTATTGTTTCCTGTGTGCTCTACGTTGCGGTTAGTTAGTTTGTTCATCTTTTATTTTTAATTTTAGGTTCATTTCAAATAGTACAACATTTCAAAATACTCCTCATATTTAGTTACAATATCCCGTTTTGACAATTAAGCAAATCTTATGGGTATTTTTGTATTTTACAAAGTTAGCGGGTTTTTTTGGTAATTAGGTCAACCCTTATGGGTACTTTTTGTAATTATCTCTTTAACTTTGTTTTAAGATAAACTCTGCTGTTACAATTGGGTAGGACCTACTCGTAGTTTGATCATCCATGTTTCGAACTAGTATATTTTATTGTGCAAGTCGTACTTTGTTTTGGCTTATGATGTACTTGGAGAAATATAACACGCAACCTTGTGTTTGTCCAAGAATTTTGGTTATGTTTTGTTGTCAAACCGTCTTTCACGGCTGTAACCTTGAATTACTGCACCGACAACCGAGTTGTTGGATTGACTGGTGAACTAAAATGGTCGTTATGTACACTTGTGATGTATTAAACTATTAAAATAGAAGATGGAAACATTTAACAAAGAGGATCTCCTATCTTTCCAAATTATGTGGGGTAAAATATCAACTTTGGACCTTGATTTATGGACTGACTAATAAACCCTTCTATTTGTAGACTTTACATACATAACTTTAGTATAATTGGACATTTTATTGAAAATAAACGGTAATTCGGTAATTCTTCGCTTTTTACTGACCGATCGTTTTTAATTCACAGGGGCTTAGTTTCTTATCTCTATCAGCTTCACTTCGCTCGATCGACTCATCCAAATGCAAACCAATTACAAATAATACCGGCTGTGCCCCCGATCAGCTTCAGCTCACCTTCTTTTTCTTCTCACTGTATTTGGTCGCATTAGCTCAAGGAGGGCTCACGCCTTGCGTGCAAGCATTCGGGGCCGATCAGTTCGACGAGGAGGACGAAGACGAATGCAAAGCAAAAAGCTCGTTTTTCAATTGGTGGTATTGTTTCGCTTCCGGGGGTATTTTGGTACCTCTATTGGTTTTGACCTACATTCAGGAAAACGTGAGCTGGGAGCTCGGGTTTGGGATCCCTGCTATCGTCATGTGCTTGACGCTGATCTTATTCTTGTTCGGATGCCCGACTTATCGTTTCCGCGTGAACACTGATGGGAGGAACCCGTTTGTGAGGATTAATCAGGTTTTCGTCGAAGCAGCGAAAAATTGGCGGGCCGACCCTGTAGACGTATCTTCTGAAGAGGAAGGTTTTCTTCCTCGCTCGGGTTCTCAATTAGAGTAAGTCGAACTATCATTCTGCATTTTTTTGTACATTTTAAAACTGTTTAATTTAACAATTGTATTAAATACTACTTACCAAAAGGATAGGCATACTTTAATTTAATTTCACTCGGTTAAAGAAAAATGTTGATTAATATAGTTAAAAGTATTTGCATTTTCCATCTATTGTCTACTCAGTGTTTCTAAAAGTTAGTCATAATAATTTATAATCATTACAGGTGGTATAAATGGAAATTAATAATTAACTGCAATCTAAATACAGTAACAAGCCTATCTTTTTTGAAAACTTATGCTCTTTGTAAGTAGTTTCCAAGTAGTGTTTCTATATTCTGTATGTGATATTTTTATGTTTATTACAAATAACCCCCAATTTTTGTCGAACTATTTTTTAACATTTTGAATAGTTAAGATGGGTAATATAGTAAAGTATTTGATGAAATCAGCAAATCAACAAATTCCGTCGATCAATTAAGGTTGGGGTAGGTTTTGGAAATTTCATTTCATTTATTTATTAATATATTTTTTTAATTATCCCAGACCTAAGGGGTAGTTTTTGTAATTTTTATCCCTATTAATTTTGACCTTTTTCTAGTATTTTTCTCGAGAAAGCGTTACTCACTCCCAACGGATCGGTCGAAGATGGTAAAATCTGCAGCATCACCGATGTCGAGGACGCCAAATCAATTCTCAGGCTTGCCCCGATATGGTGCGCATGTCTCGGATACTCGATCGTCTACGCCCAGCCCTCGGCCCTATTCACCAAACAAGTCGGCACGATCGACCGCCACATTACCGCCACCTTCCAAATACCCGCCGCCTCGCTCCAACAATGTTTCATCACCACCACCATCATGTTTGGACTCCCGCTCTATGACCGAGTCTTCGTCCCCATCGCCCGATCGATTACCAAAATACCCTCCGGCATATCGATGCTCCATCGCATCTCGTTCGGATTGTTATTATCCTTCGTTTCCATAGCGTTCGCCGCGTTTGTCGAGCGGAAACGCCTTTTAACCGCCCGCGAGCACGGGCTAGAGGACATGCCGTGGGCCGTGATCCCGATGAGTATATGGTGGTTCGCACCACAATACGTGCTAGCTGGCATTGCTGACGTGTTCGCCATGGTTGGTCTTCAGGAGTTTTTCTACGACCAAGTCCCGAGCGAGTTGAAAAGTATCGGGTTGGCTATGTACCTAAGCATACTTGGGATTGGCAGCCTTTTGAGCAGCTTTCTCGTGTCGTCGATCCAGAATGCGACGAGGGTTAACGGTTCGGGTGGTTGGTTTTCGGATAACCTAAACCGGGCGCATCTCGATTACTTCTATTGGCTGTTGGCGGGGATTAGTGCCACTGGATTTTTAGCCTTTATTTTCTCCACGAGGTCTTATTTATATAGGAGGAAAATTGTTTTGTAATGTCATGTGAAAATATATGTGACATGTATACAAGTTGTATTTAATTATTATAGTGTGTGTGTAATTCTTGTATTGCATTTACAGCGATGCTTTTATTTTTCGCTGGTAATTGTAAGCAAATAATATGTTTAAAGTGTATTTTGTATACAAGGTGCGGTTTGGAAGTAAGCACTTGTATTGTTAAGACGCCACGGTTAGATAATCAATTTTTTTATATTTCATTTTATATTTCAATTCACTGATTTAATTACGTGCTTTCTTTGGACCGTTTACACAGATCCTATGAATCTAGACTTTTTGACTTTCTCAGTTTGAATATAGTATTAAATTTAAACCGTCCTTGTACAGTCTTTGTAATAATCATTGGTCGTTGGTTTATTCTGTCAGGATAATTAATGATATCAAGTTCAGATTGAATAGTATAAGATTATTAGATGCACTTTTATTTTTAAACTTGGAATCTCGACCAACTCATTTCTCCCACGTAGTTTAATATGTAAATCACGCCCATCAATTAAATTGTGTTAAACAAATTGCGTGCAACATTCTTAACTAATTAATATATAAATGAATTTTTGGAAATTGAGACATTTATTAAAAAATAACAAATCTACTCTATCAGACCATAGCAAAGTCACATTGGCGATTGCGACATCCATCGTTTTTATGGTAATGTTCATTTGACTAAAAAAATGAAAAACATAATCCCACTCTAGTCGTTCTTTCGGTGCACCATATTTTTATACCTTTTCTTTTTCTAGTTGCTAACCAATGTGTCTTTTACCCGTCCATCTTACCTATGATGACACGTGACACATTGCTGGCCTCAAGATTTTCGGATATCAAATATTCAACAGGTGGGATAATTTTTCGTACCACACAACATTATCATATACGCATATCGATTTAACACATAATATTATATATGGTCACCATTGAAATATTTAGGCAATAATTCTTTACTTTATTATTTGCAGTGGTCTGTGATGAGATTTGAGAATGATAGGAAGAAGAACGTATTTTAGGTATATCATCGGGCTGGTGGTCTTACCTCATTTTTAGTCAGACGAAATTTTGAACTAAGCTTTTTTTTTTATATAAACCTTAAGAAAGAGTAGCAAAGGGTCATTGACTGGGCTTCGACCTTCTTATTTGTTAAAAATGAACTTTTAGCTCTTTTATACATATAATATAATATACAAAATCCAATCATTTATTGATGTGAATTTTCTCATTTTCACAATCAATATTCTTTCAATCACTCAATAAATGTTATATCTATAAAAATAAACATGACATTTATCAATGTTATTTATTGGGCAACGACTAGTAGGTGCTTATTACATTTTTAAATTATGCCATAGAATATTTTATGGTTTTCAAGAAAATATAAATCGCACCCCTCCCAACTCATGATTAGTTTCTCATTCTCGAACCAATGGTGCGCATGTTTTCGATTCATGCAATTGCTTTGAAGATTACGAAGCACTTAAAAAACTAATCTGAGTCCAAAATAGAAAAAAAAAAATCAAAAGCTTACCAAATCGCCGTTAAGGCGGGCCGGTTCTGGTTTCCCCATACCCCAAACCGTAAACCGGCTGTTCAAACCGCCGGTTTGAAAAAAAAATCAGTCGATCGACTGAGTCGTCAGCGAGCCGTTTGAAATCAACGGTCTTGGTCTTGTGACCGTTAATGATCAACGGTCGAGATCAAGTGACCATTGATTCAAACCGCCGGTTCGACTCGAAACCGGCGGTTTGGTCCAAAACGGCGGTTTATCCGCCTTTTTATTTTTTTTTTTGATTTTTTAACTCCTATAAATACCCCCCTATTCCCAACTCATTTCTCTCACACCAATCTATCATCTTCTATAATCTCTCTATTCTACATTGTCCCTCTTTGCAAATTTTGTGATTTCCAAGATTCTTTAATTATTATCAAGCCTTCTAATTCTAAACTAAACTTATT
>BMAC01000029.1:1391228-1404228 GCA_014905375.1 Phtheirospermum japonicum | reverse complement strand
AATAAGTTTAGTTTAGAATTAGGAAGGCTTGATAATAATTAAAGAATCTTGGAAATCACAAAATTTGCAAAGAGGGACAATGTAGAATAGAGAGATTATAGAAGATGATAGATTGGTGTGAGAGAAATGAGTTGGGAATAGGGGGGTATTTATAGGAGTTAAAAAATCAAAAAAAAAAATAAAAAGGCGGATAAACCGCCGGTTTTGGACCAAACCGGCCGGTTTCGAGTCGAACCGGCGGTTTGAATCAATGGTCACTTGATCTCGACCGTTGATCATTAACGGTCACAAGACCAAGACCGTTGATTTCAAACGGCTCGCTGACGACTCAGTCGATCGACTGATTTTTTTTTCAAACCGGCGGTTTGAACAGCCGTTTACGGTTTGGGGGTATGGGCAAACCAGAACCGGCCCGCCTTAACGGCGGTTGCGGTTGTGGTTTAAACCGTGGTCAACGGTTTTCGCAACCGTTAACCGCCGGTTCGAACCGACGATTTCTTCGGTTCGCCCGAACCGGTGAACACCTCTAATCTGGTGATTGCAGGATAAGAACTCAGCAACTTCCCTATTTGGGAAAACGAAACATTGGCTAATTTCGATCTTTCCTGAATAGGCTAACATCGATCTAAATTGAAGCAACTAACTAAAGATGAAAATTTACAATTTTGGTTGATAAAAAATATTGTAAAACAATAAAAAATATAATCTCTCTCTCTAATTATATTAGAATGCCGCTATATGCAATTGAGTATATTTTACAATTTTGCCTTTTTGTAGGTATTAGGTTCTGCCTAATCTTTCACATGCATTAGGCCTCATTCAATATTTTGAAAACCGGATTGGATATTGAACTGGATCAATAGCGGTCATTGGTTGAACCGGTTTTTAAAATCGGGCATCAAACCGGATTAATATATATATATTTCAAATAATAATAATAATGCATTAAAAATAGCAGTAATATTAATATCATATATACCACGTACAATTCTGTTATCCAACACATCTATTCAAAGTCGATCTCATTTTGAATGAATTTATTATGATAACAAAAGTTTAAGATCATTTAAAACAATTTTGAAATAAAAAGTTTACAAATAATGAATCTTGATCATTTAAAATTCCAGATCATATAAAAATTCTGGACCACTTAAAATAATTTTGATATTAAGTTGATATTTGGAATAATTGGAACTACATATTTTTACTAAAAAAAAAAGACCAGAACTGGTTTTTATCGGTTCACTGGTTCGCCGGTTTTACTGATTTTTGTCGGGTTTTACCGAGTGACACTGAAACATTAGCCACCCGCATCAAGTAAAAAACTAGATCGAACTCAGGACCGGTTCCCAATTAACCCGGTCAGATCGGCCAGTTCGATTTTCAAAATACTAACCTCAATATGTTGCTTTAAGTATGACGAACACGAGGTGAAACTAGTGGAGTTATATAATTCATTTTAAAAATAATAATTTTCATACAAGTCATCCCATTCTCTCCCGATGACTATGCCGATGACTCTTTTGTTTTGTTTTTTAATGTAGTGCTTTTGAACACTAATAATGTGCACACACAAGAGCTAAAATGAAGATATTTGTTTTAATTTTGATTCCATCATTTCAAGAATTAATTTGAGATAAACATGAAGATTTTATATTAATTAATGTATAATTAGTGTGAGAATTTTGAAGGTTTTCAACAACTTGTACGAATGTAATTTCAACACAGATATTTGTGGCGATGTTTAGAAATCCTTACTAACATTCTTATACTTGTAAGATAAGAATAAATTTTGTTTGTGAGTTAAATAAACTCACAGAACTCGACCTCGGGTCAGAAAATATATTATTAGAAATGAAGAAATTTTTTTACAACCAAAGGAACGATTGCATCTAGTAATATTACAAAAACACTCTAGAATACTTGCTCGTAAAAATCTTCTCAATTGATCGAACACAAACTTGAAGAAACTTCAGATAATGAGTGACAAAAGCTATAGTCTTCTTTCTGTTTTTCTCGTCCTCACTCCATGTTTTCATCAAAAAGCCAAGTGATATAAATAGTCCAACTTCCTTGAGAGAGTCATATTTCCACAAAATAAGGTTTTGTTAATTATCTTGAAAGAACAAATAAGTAAAAGCTAATAAAAGACTTATCAAGATAAAGGACTCTATTTATTTTAATCTACTAAACATTCTAACTAACAGAAGAGTGCAGAATGGAAAATAATACTAAATAAAACAAAACAGTTAATAATCAACGTAAACTGCATAATTCAAATCATATCAATCTCCCCCTTTTGTCTTTATGGATAAAAATAGCTTTAGACAACTCCCCCTAAGTTATACTGCTACTTACTCCTCCTGAATAGTAGAGGGCTGCCAAAATGTTAGTGCAAATGACAACAACACAATTAATAACAAAAGTAGAAGATTAATCAAACAAATATTCAAAAGCATAACCCAACAAATCAAAGAAAGTTTACAACAACGTATCATAATAATTCAGACAGAACAAATGTCCAGCGTGTTTGTTGAGGAGTTGTGTGCCTAGTTCCTCATCTACCTCCTTCGAGTAGTTAAGAGAGCCTCCGTGTCACCATCAACTTCATCCGCTACCTACTCCTTTCCTTTCTCTACTGCAGCCCGCTTGTCGCCATCTTCTCTCCCTTTTAACCAGAATGCAAAAGGAGCGCCTTTGTGTAGAAAGTCCCCAACCCATCCAGATGGCTTGAGCTCCGTCAATCTGCTAAGCTCAACTGCACCTGTAAATCAGAAAAAGCAATGGGTACAGAGGTAAGCGTGTTAGTCTCGGTGTTAGTGACACTGGGACCAACATCCCGAGTAACAGCAGCAGTAGCACCCTGATCGTCATCATTAGAAAATTCCAATGGCAAATTAATGATGCGATACGGTCCTTCAAAATGCTTATGGCTAAGCCCAAAGAACCTAGGTTCACCAGTGAAGTGTTCTTCGCCATATCTTTGCAACCCTTTATCAGCCAAAATAGAGTAGATGAGGGATGGAAAAGGTAATCCAACTTTGGTACCCGTAGTGTCTGCGAACTTTATCACACAGTCGAATACAGTATGTCCGAGATTAAACTGCATTCCCGATCCTATCTGAAAGATAACATTTAAACCTAAGAAGATGGATTTTTAGAAGAAAAAAAATGGTTGGAAAATGTGGTCATAGGTCATGTAATTATAATAATGTGAATTGTTTTTTTTAATTAAATAAATATTAGGGTTCTCGAACCCGTGATATTTTTATCACCCACACACTACACATACACCTCACGCCGTCACCACACTAACATTGGACATGAGGGCGCCGCGAGCAACTTCAGCGATGACGGTCGTGAAGGTCTAGCGGGAGAGGAAGCGAGCGACGTAGAGAGCTTTAGATCCTGGTGGGTTCTAAACGGAGAAGATGCGGAATGAATGGGGCCATGGCGATTGACGGTGGTGAGATTTCTTGAGATTAAGAGCAGCGGCGATTTCTGGGCCGCGTGCTTTGAGTTCATACCCTGGGATTTGAGTCAAATTCTTGCTTTCGTCTTTTTTTTTTTTTTAATTAGACAAGGCTTCGTCATCTTCTTCCTCGCGAGAGGTTTGCCTGACTTGATGTGAATTAAATGCAGCGGCAATTTTCAGGCCGCGGGCTTTGAGTTCATACCCTGGGATTTGAGTCAAATTCCTGCGATTCGTCTTTTTTTTTTTTAATTAGACAAGGCTTCACCATCTTCTTCCTCGCGAGAGATTTGTCTGGCTTTATGTGAATTAAATGTAGACACATGATTTTGTTATCCTATGTTTCATCTTTCTGGTTGGATCATGTACCCAGCTAAATCAGTTTTATGTATCAACTATTTGTTTGTGGGTAAACTATTTCACAATAAATCACACCCGGTGAAAAAACAAACTCTTACTTTATTATTATTAATTTTTGTATATTTCATCTTGTATTATTGATATTATAAGTGCATTATGTTTTTTTTTTTTGAACTTTCATTCAGCATCAATGAGGAACACACACAATTAGTACGTGTAGTGTACGCATGAATGTATGTCAACGTTGGAGATAGCCACCAGAGAGTGCTTGACGGCGGCGGGTCTTGGGGTTGTTAATTTTGTAAGATTTTAGGGTAAATTTGAAATTGGGTCATATTGCTAGGGGTGCTGATGGAATTTTATTACCAAATTCAGTAGGGTTAAGAGGATTAAGTAGTATGGATTTGATTATTCATTTCCATGACTGCAGTCACAATTTCATAAGAAGTAGTATGGAATTGTGACCCAATTTCATTTTGTTTCTCTTAAACATATTCTACTATTTTCGTTGAGTAGTATGGAATAATATAACTTAATTCTTGCCTTAAAAAGAATCATACTACCTTATAGTATGACTATTATGAAGTTAGAGGATGTATAAAACTGAAATTTAAAGAAAACATATTATTTTAGTTTTTTTTTTTTGAAAAATACTTTTGATTATTTTAGTATGAAATTTCGCCATACAAGTATGTAATTATACAAATTAGTATGAAATATCCACAAATCAATATGATATAATATGAAATTTTATGATGTAGTATGAAATTTTACGATATAGTAAGAAATTTGACGACGTAGTATGAAATTCGACGATGTAGTATGAAACTCGACCAATGGCGACGAGCGACAACTTGACATGTAGTATGTAATTCGATGATGTAGTATGAAACTCAATTAACAGGGACGAGCGACAATTTGACGATGTAGTATGTAATTCGATGATGTAGTATGAAATTCAATTAACGAGGACGAGTGACAATTTGACGATGTAGTATGTAATTCGATGATGTAGTATGAAATTCGATTAACGACGACGCGCGACAGTGATATTGGGTAGTATGAAATTAAATGGAGTATGGTTTTGGTTGGATTAAATTTGAAATAAAAATAAAAAAATAAAGAAAAACAAGAAAAAGAATATGTTACTAAGGGTAAATTAGTACTCTTATATACTAGTTTGATTAAATGGGAAGTAGAAATTTAATTAAGTTATATGGGACAAAATATTTAACTATTGGTCCATATGGTCAATGCCCCTAATTTTATATATATACTAGTTTAATACCCGTGTATTACACGGGGTTTATCAAAGATAAATATAAAAAATATTTGCGATAATTACAAATTTTTATGTAAAATGAGAAATTCAAATGATGTATTCTCAACTCTTGCCTTGTACATGTCTAATTTATTTATTAATTATTATAATTATTAAATCTTTATTTTCATGCTTAGATTCAATTCGTTAATAATTTATTTATATACTTATAAAAACTCAAAAGAAGTCACATTCTAAACTCATGCCTAATCTTTAATTATTAATTATTATTACGTTATTTTGTATTTTAATGTTTAGATTAAATTCGTTAATAATATTACTTACATACTTTAAAAACATAAACGGATGTCATACTCTCAACTCGTGTCGCATTGTATCGATGTCTAATCAATATTTAATAATAACGGGGAAACCCGCATAAAATTGAGTTTGAAAAAATGTAAAATATACAACACCCGCGTGTTACATGTGAATATGTGATATAAAATATTAAATTTATAAGACACTGATAATTCTATAATATACAACACCCGCGTGTTACATGTGAATATGTGATATAAAATATTAAATTTATAAGACACTGATAATTCTATTGAGAAAATGTCGTGCATCTAACTTGTAGTATATGTAATATTATTTTAATTTCTTTTTTTATGCTTAAGATACTAATTTGTTCGTGCAAATATATAATATATATGTATCAATGCATTATATTTGAATTAGATAAAGTATTTAGAATATAAATATAAAAATATACAACACCCGCGTGTTACATGTGCAGATGTGATATAAAATATTAAATTTATAAGACACTGATAATTCTATTGAAAAAAATATCGTGCATCTAACTTGTAGTATATGTAATATTATTTTAATTTTTTTTCTCCGTAAGATACTAATTTGTTTGTGCAGATATATAATATATATATGTATCAATGCATTATATTTGAATTAGATAAAAATATTTAGAATATATTTAATATTTATTTTTCTAGGCATAATAATTTATTATTAGTATTACGTTATCTTTTTTGTTTCACTTTATTTTTATTTTTTGTTTGGTATAACAATAGTTTTACATATATATTTTTAATATTATTTTTAATTTATTATATTTGGATTGGATAAAAAAATTTAAGTTTATATTTTTATATTTATTTTCCTTTTGTAATAACTTTATATAACTCATATTTTTCTTATATAAACATTTAGAATTGTAATAAAATTATTTCAATTTTTATTGTAAATAAATCTAATTCAACTTATATATGTTTTTTCTGATTTGATATAAATTTTTTATATTAGAAGAATAAAAGTAAGATATTGAATTGGACAAAATATGTTAAAGAAAGTATTATAGTAGGTAAGATGTAATAAAATAAAAATATTGAATTAGGCAAAATATAATATTAGGAAATTATTAAAGTAGGTAAATATATAAAAAGAAAAAAAATACTAAATTAGGTTAATATTTGGCTCGAATGACACCGAAGCACCAATTTTTTTTCCAAATCTAACAAAGCCTGGGAAGCAGACACATAGGATAGGGGGATTTTGCATTAATATATAGGGGGAATATGATGACGAATTTTATAAATTAAAATATAAGATATTTATGTAGTTCGATTTTATGACATTAATATTCAGCATATTTAAAAAATAAAGAGGGTAAAGTTTTCAACCATCTATTCTATCTATCTCTATCTCTATCTATCTATTCTATACTATTCTAAAAGGATGAATATTTTTGTAAAAATTTGAGTCGCCAAAATAACTCCATATTTGTATATTTTTAATGATAAAATCATAATTATATATATTCCGATTAAAGGAGTTTAGTTAAATTACTTTGATTAGTTTGGACACAACGAGAACTCTATTGTTGCTAAGTAATTAACTAATTTATTTATATTCAGTTAGTTTGTATCATTTTATTTATCAAAATATTGTATTTTAATATAATTTGTATTTTGATTGTCCTTATATTTAATTTTTTCTTATTATTTTAATCATATTTATTTGGGGCGAATAAAAATGTCGGAGGCAGCCACCGGTGCCCGAGCAATTGCCGATGGAGTGGTGGTGGTGGGAGGTTAAAAAAATTTATTTGTGTGACGGTGAAAAGTAGTTGATTTATTATTTAACTATTTATTTTATGTTTTAACATAATCTCAATTTTAATTAAATATAATAATTAAATTTAAAATTATAATATTAAAGGCATATTTTTTTTTTAAATTTAAATGAAAATAATAAAAATAATTCTTAATGTGATCATAGAATTCCAAAACTATATAATTAAGATCCGTAGCCTTTTTTTTTCAGATAAGTTTTTTTTAGTCCAATTAACAAAATCACATTACAAAATCTATATAACTCATATATAACTCATTACGTTTTGGTTTATTAGTTCTAAAACATAAATGTTCCCATTATATTTATTCTCACTGAAATGGAAGTTCATACAATTATACATATAGTAGTTCAATTGTTAGATATAAGGTGGAGATGTATTTGAGGTGAGATGTTTCCAAAACATTCCAAACACATCACTACAATTCTATAAAATATTATAGTCATATGGCTTCTTGTAATAATAGTTTTCTTTTATTACATTTTATCTAATTCAATATTTTTATTTATATTCTTAATATAAAAATATAAATAAGTTATATATAATTAGTATAAAATTTTAAATTAATTATTTTAATTAAAAAATAAATTACATATGAAATCATTTTAATTACAAAAAAAAAATTTAATTATAAAAATAATTAAATAAATTATATTTATAATAAAAATTGAAATAATTTATTTTTAAAACTTTAAATATTCTATATATGTAAATTATGATTTATTTGTAATAATGGAGTATGTAAAGAATTATTAGTAATTATTCAATCTAAACATAAATATATAAAATTATATAATAATAATTAATTAATATTTATAAGGCATGACACAATACAACAATGCTTGAGGGTATGACACATTTTGAGATTTTCAAAGGATCTAACAATAATTATTAAGAAAACCTAAACATTAAAATATAAAATGAGTTAATAATAATTAATTAATATAGATTAGACACAGTTTAAAAATGTGTCATCTTTTGAATTTTTCTAAGTATGTAAATATAATTATTAACGAATTTAATCTAAATATTAAAATATAATATTATGTAGTAATTATAATAATTAATAAATTGAGTAGACATGTTGAGATAATGAGTTGAGAATACATCCTTTTAATTTTTTATTTTAAATTTAACACTCTATAATTGTCACAAAAACTTATTATATTTAGTACTTTATAAAATCTCGTATAATACACAAGTGTTAAAGTAATTTTTATATACAGATATAGAAGTAATTATGAGATTAAATATTAATTTTATACACGATCACTTTTTCATGCAATTTTTTTTCTCCGAGCAAAAGTTTATTTTCTTCTCTATCCAATCGCGGCCTTAACTTCAATGCTCGCAACTTATTAATCAATTCATTATTCCTAGTTCTATTATTGACTTGAGCTTCCCAAAACTTGACGTTGCAGAGAGAATGGAAAATCAATTCTCGTTAATTCATATATATCCAAGTGAAATCTATTGACCACATCAACAATTGGAAGTTGGAACAATCTTTAAATATTCTCACTTTGTATAATTTCTTGCTTTTGACCACTGTTTTGAATTTTTCTTGCTTTGCTTTGCTTGCACTTAATGTTCTCACTAATTCTGTGAAATCACATGGCAAATATAATAAAAGTTCAATTGAAGAAAAGATCACTATTGGCAACCAAAAATTTTCACACGTAATTACTAAATACAATAATTTTAATTTTTTAGTATTACTTGCTATGTTTAAAATTCAGATCCAAAGGGAACAGGGGATGAGTTTTATTTTTAAGGAACTGTAGTTTTTTTAATTAACACGTTATTCTGACAGGAAAGCTAGAAACAAATTAGTCTCAGCATAAATAGATTGACAATAATGTCAGAAATATAAGCAAACACACTGGGACTGTGTGTGTGTTCGTGAGAGAGAGAGAATGGCTATCATTGACGTGTCGGAGGTTGAAAACCCGGTACTTGCCGACGTCATTTCAGGCACGGTTGACTTCAAAGGCCGCTCCTCCGTCCGGTCAAAATCCGGTTGTTGGAAATCCGCTTCGTTCATCATAAGTAATTCTAATCAATAAAGATTATCAGTAATTTTAATTCAAAATCAGTTTTTCTTATTTGTGGTAATAAATTTTTTGCCAGGTGTTGAAGTGGTGGAAAGGTTTGCTTATTATGGAATAAGTTCGAATTTGATAAGCTATTTGACTGGCCCGCTGGGTCAAACCACCGCAGTGGCCGCGGAGAACGTGAATGTGTGGAACGGCACGGCTAAGCTTTTGCCGCTTCTTGGTGCTTTCGTCGCCGACTCCTTTTTAGGCCGATATCGTACAATTATCATCGCCTCACTAATTTATGTTTTGGTTAGTAGTTAGTATGTACCCAATATACACAAAAAAAAGTTACATCATAGAACCGTCATTACAATTTAAGTACAAAAACAAATACATCACAGTATCAAAAAACAATAATTTTGATTACAAAACTAATACATTATACGATCGAATCTGACATGTTGTGACTTATCAATCTGGCTTGATACAAGCATTTTTTTTCTTTATTTTTTAGAGTAGATCACTACAAGAAAACTGGAAATTAGAGACGGATATTTAGAGACAGATACATTCCGTTACTAATAGCGCAGAATAGCAACAATTTTTTCCACTATTTTTTTAAATTATTATTTTTAATAAATTTAGCAACAGAATATATCTGTCTCTAATTAGCAACAGAATTTTGATTCGTCTCTAATTTCTAGTTTTCTTGTAGTCGATCCTCACGTTGACTGACTCATGCTGCTGATAGTGTTGACTTTCGGATTATATATATAGGGTCTCGGTTTCTTGTTTCTATCGGCAGCACTTCATACATTCAACACTTCTCACTGCAAAAAATACGCAAATAACACAACTTGTTCGCCTCCTACTCTGGAAATCATCGTCTTCTTCTTCTCTTTGTATTTAGTAGCACTCGCGCAAGGAGGACATAAGCCTTGCGTACAAGCATTCGGAGCCGACCAGTTCGACGAGGACAACGAGAATGAGCTTAAAACAAAAGGCTCGTTCTTCAATTGGTGGTATTTTTCAATGAATGGAGGTATTTTAGTAGCTCTCTTGGTTTTGAGCTATGTTCAGGACAATCTGAGTTGGGAACTTGGCTTTGGAATCCCATGCATTGTCATGTGCTTCGCGTTAATCATTTTCTTGACCGGGTCTCGGACGTATCGGTTTCGCGTAAACAATGATGAACGAAACCCGTTTGTGAGAATCGGACGGGTTTTTGTGAAAGCGGCCAGAAATTGGAGGACCGAACCTACTATTATTATATCTATTGAAGAGGAAACTCGTGAAAGCACCAACCTCAAGTAAGTTATTAGCAATTTTTCTTCTGTTTTTTTTTTGGTTGTTTTTTAAGGAACTGACTTATTACAATAGAAGCAAAAAGTAGTTGAAAATGAGCAGTTAAAAACTATATATATGTTTTTTTGCGCCATCCAAGTGCTCAAGATTTATTATGATATATATTCTGATTGTTTGTAATAGGTGTCTTGACAAAGCGATTCTTGCCCCTGATGGCTCAGAGGAAGGCCAAAGCGTCGTAAACTTAGCCGATATCGACGATGCCAAGACAATTCTAAGACTCGTCCCGATATGGTCCGCATGTTTGGGATACGCCATCGTCTCTGCACAAGTTTCGACTATATTCACCAAACAAGGCTCCACAATGGACCGCCACATCACTCCAAGCTTTCAAATCCCAGCCGCTTCACTACAATCTCTTATCAGCATATCCATCATCGTCTTCATACCAATCTACGACCGCATCTTGGTCCCAACCGCCCGATCCATAACCAAAATACCATCCGGAATAACAATGCTTCAAAGGATAGGCACGGGGGTATTTTTGTCTTTTACTTCCATGGTTATCGCAGCACTTGTCGAGAGTCAACGTCTTGCAACGGCTGTTAAATATGGGCTTGTGGACGAGCCGAATGTAACGGTGCCTATGAGCGTGTGGTGGCTTGCGCCTCAGTATTTGCTCGTTGGTGTTTCCGATGTTTTTACAATGGTCGGTCTTCAAGAGTTTTTTTATGATCAGGTGCCCGTTGAACTTAAGAGTATAGGCCTTGCGTTGTACCTTTGTATATTTGGCATTGGGAGCTTTTTGAGTAGTTTTCTAATATCGATTATTGAGAAAGTGACGAGTGGTGATGGGGACGATAGTTGGTTTTCGAACAACTCTAATCGAGCGCATCTCGACTATTTCTATTGGCTGTTGGCGGGTGTTAGTGCAGTAACGATGGCGGCGTATGTTTACTTTGCAAAATCTTATATGTATAAGAGAAAAAGGTGATAGAGTTTGAGTTACCAATTTGTAGTGCTTATGTTGCTGTAATTCAAAAGCCGCGTCAATAATACGAATAGATAGGATATTATGTCTTTTTTTAACATAAGAAAAAGAAATGTGAAATTATTAGTGAAATGTGGTGTCATTGTAATCTCTTTCAAAGTGATTTTATTGAACAAACAACTGAAAAGCATAAACTTGTAATACAATGGGAAATGTTAGCATATGTTGCTGTAGTCCCCTAATTCGTGCCCATACTGCACAGATAGAATGTCTCTAACACAAGAAATCACATGGCCACTAAAATATTTCATTTGAAATTTTTTCCAATGGTTAATGGTTATATATTTTTTTCTTTAAAGCTAAAGGATCGTTTTAAAATATATATATATATATAAAATAGAGTTTAAAATTACTAAAATAGAATTTCCTAATTAAAGAACTCCCTATTACAACTTTATATATATATAAATATATATTTGTGTGTACCTTCGTGTGGCTTCCAAAAAGAGTTGTAAAGCTCTTATTATTTATAGAAAGGTGGCCGGCAGAAACTTTCTTGGGTAATCGATGTAGGACAAATTCAATTAAACCTTTTGAGTGAATTGGACAGCCTTATAAATTTGATGAAGTGAGGTAGAATAATACAAGTACATATACAATAATAACAACTCATATTTATTTGGTCATAAGGTGGTAGTCACGGTACCCATATCTGTTACTATTATATTATTGGGTACGTTTATGGTGCCGCCGTGAAGGTACCATTCCCACTTAATCATAACAATTAGATTCAAAAATAGTTATGGATAATGGTAAGATCAAGGGATGTAAATGAAGAGGGATTGAGAGGTATAGTACCTTCACAGCACCGTAGTCATTTCCTATATATTATTACTCACTTCTATTACTATTATAATATTATATTACACAAACCCACACATATATCTTTTAAGCACAGTGCACACACGTATTATGCATATCACATTTTATTACATATATATATATATATATATGTATATAGTGCAAGTACATTAGATACTTTAATTCCTTATTCCAGGAAAATATCAAACTCTTATCCAAGATTCTTATTAGAGATACTTTATGAATTTATAAACGAATATTACCTACATCACATAATAAGATTCAATATAAATGCAATTATCACATAAATCATATGAGCAATATAATACGCATGAACCCTATTGGTCTATGAGTAACGTAAATATTGGGGTATCACAACCCCCTACGTACCTGCATATATTATTAATAAAATATTTATATGTTTATACTTTAGACAATTCTGAAATATAATAGACTAAGTGTGTGTCATGCTTTTTGAATTTTCTCGTAATTTTCTTTCTTTATATGCAAGTAGACTTAAAAATCATGTCCCATGATTTATTTTTATTTAAAAAAA
>BMAC01000029.1:1356229-1369786 GCA_014905375.1 Phtheirospermum japonicum | reverse complement strand
TCTGTTTTTTATTTTTTTTTGGCAATTTGTGATTTTCACATGACTAATAATAATAATTTAACCCTATATAGTTGCAATAATATTGAACCGAAAATGAAAGCATACAAACTTACGTTGAGTTGATTGGTGGAGAAGCAGTTTTGAGGAGAGAGAATAGTCCAAACTTGTACGGATGGTGAGGAGAAGCATATAAAATCACCATGCCTATTTGTTAAATAACAAAATAGAAAAAAATCCAAAAAAATAGTAAAAAATAGAAACAAAACCCAAAAAATTACGACCGGGATGGGGAGGAGTGCGCCTAAGCGTCCCGGAAATAAATCCTATTTTGTATTATTTTTTTCTATTTTTTACGATTTTAATTATTTTTAAATTTTTAAAAAAAATTAATTACATTTCTGAGGGAATACAATTTCCCTCGGGATTATTCCGAGGGAAACTTCGATCCCTCGGTCGGAAATATAATTAATTTTTTTAAAAAATAATAAATCAAACCGAGGGAATTAAGTATCCCTCGGTTTTCCGAGGGACGACTTCCCTCGGAAATCCATCCGTCGGTCATCCCTCGGTTTTTCGTTCGGTAAATATGGCGGGAACATTTAGCGCCCTGATTTCCGAGGGATTTTCCGAGGGATTTTCCGAGGGAACTGGATTCCCTCGAAAAATACCGAGGGATTTTTATATCCCTCGGTTTTCCCTCGGAAATTTCCGAGGGAATTTATTTCCCTCGCAAAATCCCTCGGAAAGTTCCTGTTTTTTTGTAGTGTTTATTTATTTTTGAATCGGCCCAACGCATATTTACGTCATGTCTACGCCATTGGGCAAAGTTCAAACTTCTTAAAACTCAACTCAGTTCGGATTGATCTACTGCAATGCCATTGAGCAAATTTCAAACTTCTTAAAGCTCAACTTAGTTGGATCGATCGACTCGACTGCAGTCCTTAACTTGGATGTTGAACATGAGCTAACCTCTTGGCATGGTGTAAATCCAGTCCAGCTAGGCTTTGTATCAAGGCCCGGGGCTGCAACTTTTCTTTCTCTTGAAAAAAAAAAAACTCATCTCAAAGTTAGTTAATCCACCCTATATTACTAATTAAATGTACAAATGTGATTTCTTGCTTCCACGTGTCTCTCTGTCTGCTTTTTCTTCATTTCTGTGTCTACTGTTTTTATTTTATTTATTTATTTAAAACACTCCCGATGAACATGTAAATAATTGATAAAAAAGAAAAAAACTTCTAAGATCTTCCAAGTTTAATATAATAAAACGTTCATCCTAAATAAATATCATTATGTGTAAAAGTATATATTTAACTTTCTCACAGATAATAAATTCTCCATACAAATTTTAATTTGATATTCAGTCGGTTTTGAACAAATAATAAATTCTCCATACTGATTTTAAACTCACATATTCAGTTAATGTTGGACTCGCATAACACAACTAAATAAATTTCAAATAAGTTTCATATTGAAGCTTCAAACGACTATAATTCATATATTGGATGAACATTAGTTTATTTGGAATCCTGCAATCAAAAAAATGCTTAATCCGTCTCTTGATATTTATATTGAGAATGTCTTGTAATAAATATTCTTGTTTCTTCTGATGAATGTATTTAACTGTTGTTGTTTCTCAAAGTAATTTGTTTTGTCCAGTCAATGCATTTTTCTAAAGTATGTAGTGAAACTTAATGGTGTACATTTTGATTTTACTAAAGAATAGATTGAAATCGACGATTTGAAGTTAATGGTAGTGAAAGTGTAACGGCCCAAATAA
Source organism: Phtheirospermum japonicum (assembly GCA_014905375.1). NCBI lineage: Eukaryota > Viridiplantae > Streptophyta > Magnoliopsida > Lamiales > Orobanchaceae > Phtheirospermum > Phtheirospermum japonicum. The sequence continues at coordinate 1,368,006 of BMAC01000029.1, read as the reverse complement.
AATACTACCTTAATAGTAAATAAAATAAATAAAACAAACTCTCACCTTAAATTCGCTTTCATATACATAAAACACAATAAAAGGAAGTCGACAAAAGAAAGCTCTAGACGAGTCAGTCTTCACCTTGAAAATCGAAGTCAACTTCATTTGAATTATCGACGATATCTGGAGAGTTTGGTTTCAGAACAAACAAGAGCGTGAGCTAAAAGAGAGCTCAGTGAGGTCAAGCACATGAAATTGCAGATTTTCTTTTGAAATATAAAACTGGCAAGAGTTTAACAAAATAATTTTCATAAAATAATCAAAGAACTTTGTGTGCAAAATTATTCTCATATGTTTTATAAAATTCTAGCAAGCAACTTCAAAATTAAAATATTTTAAATTTAAACAAACAATAGGTTTTCTCAAAACTAACCAATTATCACATTTAGAACAAACATATAATGTTGATTTGTTTTTAAGAAATCAATTGAAACAGTTAACAGTTAAACAGACAGGAAAATCTGTCTCGTTCTAAAACAGTCAATCCAATTAGTGAGTGTCCGGGTACAGAACTCTAGAGGTGGCTCCCAAGCGTAGCACTTAGCTCCCGAAGGACTCTAGAGGTGGCTCCCACGCGTAGCACTTAGCTTCTGAGCCGATTAACTCACATAAACGTAGAATCAATGTCGATCAAACATGACCTATACGTTTCCGCTCACCATGAAAGGTGACACTCCAGGCCGAAGCCTTAATCTCCTTATCCCTCCCAGTAGGCTCGACATCCCTTTAGCTATGGGATTCAAACCCAGGGTACGCCATATTTCGGAATATACCCAATCTACGACTCAAATCCTGCCGTCGTCTCCGACCCGACCAGGAAAAATGGGAATAGGTTCCACGAGTAGTCAAGCAAGAAACACAGGCAACCTGCTCGATTGATTGCCCAAGCTACTCGTGCCTGACAGACAGTAACAATGACAAGACACACAGTAATAATGACAGACAGACAGTGACAGTAACAGGCAGTAACAATCAATAACAGACCGTCAACAACAACAGTCGAGTTCAAATGATACCTTTGATATAAAGTCATATAATTGAATTTATGATTAAGCACAAGGGCAATGCACACTTGCATATTTTTCCTCAAAATACAATTTTTTAAAAGACTATATAAACCGAAAAATATGTTTAAGCAACAAGTGCTTCTTTATTTGGAAAATCTCAAACTTTCTAGTTAAAAATAATTTACTCACATATAAGCACAAACAACGCATTATAATTGAAAATATTCAAACTCCCCAATTTAAAAAAAAAAATTTACTCACCTTCTTTGAAGTTCTTTCCATAATTAAGCATAAAGCTACGACAGCTTCATGAGGTTTCTGATCCAGTATATGAAAGGTCTCGTCACTTCCGATTAAAAGTCCATGTTGAGTCCTAAAATATATTATAATTATAAAAATTATAATTATAATATATAATAAAATAATTTAAGATTCTAAGACACTTAAAAGTGTAACTAATAGTCTACATCGCACAATATGAAAATAAGAGCATTCGGGCCTCGATTCTTGAAATCTAGAATTTAAAGGGTAAAATTATAATTTCGGATATGTCTTACGTAGGAGGGTGTTATAACGAAGCTATGGTTTGAATTTAAAATTATTTGGAAGTCGTTTGTTCCATTTTGGCTCAAAAATAAGAAAGTTGTACGGTTTTAAAAAAATAATAAAATAATTGGGGGTCAATTTGAGATTTTTGCAACTTTGAAAAGTTTGTGGGGTCAATCTGCAGTTTTCAAAACTCTGATTGGGGTCAATTCGAAATAAACCAAAACTAAATTTAGGAGGACTAAATTGAAACTTAGAGGGGTCAAATTGAAGTTTTTAGAATTTTCAATTGGGTCCAAAACTCTATCTAATTCTCAAAAGCATACCCCTCAACTTCTAACCCCTTTCGTTTGAACCCCTAAACTTTTTAAAAGCTCCTGCCATGTCCGTTTATTCCCTTCGTCTCGTCGGCCCTTGCCCTCTCCGGAGACCACTTGACACCAGCCACCATCTCAAACACAAATAAAATACGCGGCCATACACACAAACACATCTCGACAAACTTACGCCCGAACCAAAACACATGCACAAACCCAAATCTCACCGGAATCAAAAACCGAGTTCAAATTATGTTTGTCGTGAAGAGGGCTTTTATTTAATATAAAGTTCATTAAGTTCCAATAGTCCAACTGGTCAAAATGGGGTTGTCGGCATCCGGCGGTTCGAGGTTCCATCATTATTTATTCGGCATCGGTTTTCAAAATTAAATATATAATCGAATACTTCTCATCTATACGAACAAATCGATATATAGAACAATGATTTCGGACCTGCCGTTTGCCGGAAATCGGTCGTCGAAGTTCGACGGTGCCGTCTCAGGTCGTGGCAGCGCCCTGGGAATTCATCTGCGTTTTGCCGATGATCTAGAGCTCCGATCGTCGATCCGAAGGTGGCGTTGGAAACCTTATGAAGTTGACTATCTACGGTATAAATTTCGTGAAAATCCAATGGTGCTCGGAGGAAATTATGTTACCAATGGTGCTCGGAGGACAACAAGGCTGGGTGAGGACAAGAATGAAAAGGAAATGGCAGCTGGTTATCAATTGATCAAATTGCAGTATTAATAAAGAAATGAGGCGATTAGTGTTTTGGGCATGGGCTCAATATTTGGGCCCAGATCTTTGGGCCAATTTTGAGCTCAAGGGTTTGGGTCTATTTAATTGGGATAAGTTTGAAAGATTTTTGGACCGATTTAACACATTGAGTCAAAATAAAAATATATTATATATATTTATTTTCGTTACAAAATTAAATAAATAGAAATAAAAATTTCATAATATCCAATATATGTTCCAACAAAATATTATTGTAATAAAATATTTCGATTGACATGAAATAAAAATAGTGATATAAAGAATAATCAAATTTATTTAAATAAATTATAAGCGTAAATAGACGGGACTTCACATTCTCCCCTCCTTAAAAGAATTTGGTCCCCAAATTTCTTTCTTAGATAATCCAGGCAACTCTAGTACTACACAACAAAATTTAAATCCAATAGTCACTCTATCAAGGTACAGATGATTGAAATGTGTACAGATAAATATTATTTCCATCAAAGATGAGGTTGAAAAGATTGTGTGATTCGATCGAGATAAATACAACTTACATAAGAAAAAATAAATAAACAAATTGTGTAGTAACGAGTTAAATGACTTGTAAATCAAAAGTATTGATGAGTGTGATGTATAATGGAAAACAACCTAGTAATTGAAACCGTAGTTAATATAGAATCTCAAACTTTAGACATATCAAATAAGGAGAGTACGACAAAAGAGTCTTACCAATATAATAAAACAACTCGGTGGCATCAATACTTCGAAGGTAGACAAGCGAAACAAATTTCCAATGGAAGATAACAAATGAAAATGATTCGAAGTTCTACCACAAACGAACGTAAAGTGAAAATAAGATAGAAAGTTTGATATAAAGAAATGAGGCGGTTAGTGTTTTGGGCTTGGGCTCAATATTTGGGCCCAGATCTTTGGGTCAATTATGGGCTCAAGGGTTTGGGTCTATTTAATTGGGATAAGTTTGAAAGATTTTTGGACCGTTTTAGCACATCGAGTCAAAATAAAAAAATATTATTTATATTTATTTTCGCTACAAAATTAAATAAATAGAAATAAAAATTTCATAATATCCAATATATATTCCAACAAATATTATTGTAATAAAATATTTCGATTGACATGAAATAAAAATAATGATATAAAGAATAATCAAGTTTATTTAAATAAATTATAAGCGTAAATAGACGGGACTTCACAAAAAGGGTTGAAATCATATTGTAATTTATACTTGAAAAATCAAAATTCTACACCATACAATTGCAGCATTTGAAATTTTTTATATATATATATATATATATATATATATATATATATATATATATATATATATATATATGATTAGGTTCAAATGAGAACCATATCCTTATTTGTGAACCTAAGGTCAATTATGAGTCTTAAATCAAATTAAATAGATGGATCAAATTTTTTGTATTTTTTCTTATTTGATTAAAAGTATTAAGATTCTATAATAAAAATACTTTTGGTATATAATAAAAGTATTAATTCACAAATAAGAATATGGTTCTCAAACTATTAAATACTCGCACAAGGATAGTGCTATGCTAGTGTTATATATCAAACTATTCTCACAATAGAATTAGAGAGAGAACACTTCCCTCATAACCAAGGACCTATACTTTCTAGTTTGTGAATGTTTTTAACATTGAACTAATACAATTTATCGGTTAATTTTTCTAATTAAGTAAAACTAGTATTTCTTAGAACTATATCACTAATATGTATTTGAATTATGACATTAAATAAAAAATGACTATGGTGTCTTGAATATGCAAAATACTCTTATTTTCTAAAATGATCTAATAATTATAAATAAATAAATAATAGTATTATAAAATTTATATTTGTTGATATGTCTCGCTACTTATTTTTCTAAAATGATCTAATAATATAATTAAATAAAGAAAGAAAAAATTTTCTGCCCCCCAAACAATTTTTGTTTTCACAATTTATCATACAAACTATTATTTGTGACAAATCACAATACAAACTATGCGCGATTTGCAGTTTGCCCTCTAAATCAAAATTTTTATAGTTTTGTGTCTAACCCCGGATGACATGGCAAAATTGGGTTGTGACACGTCGTTCGATTTTGGTTAAAAAAACAACAATTATGGTTTGGGGGGCAAATTGTAAATCGCACATAGTTCATATGGAGATTTATTAAATAACAATTTGTATGGTAAACCATAATAATTTGGATGATTAAGAATTACCCTTAAATAAAAAATAATTTAGTTATGATATCGTAAAAAATAACTAAACCTAAAATTTCAGGGATAATTTTTTGTAATTAATTACCTAACCTAAAATATATGTTGTGACGAACCCGTGTAGAGTGGATCATGGTAAAAGAGTGAAAGTGACAAGGGTAGCTTTTTTTAAGCTTATATCACATCTTTGCTACCAAACCAGGACAAAACTGCGTGCAATCACCGGAACCATCCAAGAAAACACCTCACATGCCTTCAAATTGTGGCCCATGTCTCATTATTCATCAGCAATAATCATCTTTATTTCTAATTATCGATTAAATCACGAAATGTTTATAACCAGGGTTTTGAAAAACGAAATGCACTAGTATTATCACCGAATTCTTAGTCTAGAAAGAAACAAAATTGTCTCCTCTAAATTCGTATTCACGTTAATAGGGGAAAATTACTTTTTTATATTGTTCACTTTTTTTTAAAAAAAATTATAATTTTTTTCAATATCAAAATATTTATAATAAATTGGTAAGATTATCAAAAAAAAGTATAAAATTACCCCCGATCAGATTTTTTTGCTGAATTAATGTGATTCAATACTTTCTTTTTATTATTATTTTTTAATTTTAAACATTAACTGAAGGAAAAAAAAACCTGAGAAAGAAACTTATTTTGGCCCATTAAATTGGTCACATTCATCAATAAAAGTTAAAAAAAGCTTGATCGGGGCATTTTTTCTAACGATGCGTGTTGCAATATTTTCTTATCATTTTTCCTATAATTATAGACATTACAAATATATTCTTGCTTACCCTTTTATTTCCGTTTTTTGTTTTATTTTTCCTTTAACCTAATTAATAAAATTTGAATCAATAAATAATTATTTAAAATTTGAGATAATTATAAAAATATAAAATAAAATATTAAAAATTATAAAATAAATATAGACATTTATATTATAAAATGATAATTAATAAAAAAATTATCTAATATAATTAGATATAAATATAAAATCATAAAATAAATTATAAAACATATATAAAATTCTATATAAATAAAATTATTTTTTTCATATAAATATCTATATTTTTAATAAATTTTGAAGTTCATCTAATATTTTTATATTTATTTCTAATTTTATTAATTTTTTATTATTTAAATCTCATTAATAATAAAAATTTTAAAAAAAATTATATTTATTTTTTAATTTTGTAAGATTTACTTTATATTTTTATATTTATCACTAACTTTTTTTTTTATTTTTTTATTTAATAAAATATATTAATTTGATTCAAGGAAAAATAATGAAGGGCAAATATGATTTTGTTTTCAATTTAATATTTAAAATTAAAAAAGATGATAAGAAAATATAAAATAACGCCATGTCAGAAAAATATCCCGATCAAACTCTTTTGTACCTTTTTTGATTAATTGGCTAATTTAGCAGATGTGGTTTGATGATAGTAAATGCCACGTACCTTTTCTGAATTATGACCAATATAATGAACCAAAATAAATTTATTTCTCATGTTTTTTTCTTCAATTAATGTTTAAAATTAAAAAAAAATAATAAGAAAATACTGAATCACACCACGTAAGCAAAAAATTCCGATCGTGATAATTTTGTATCTTTTTTCATTATTTTACCAACTTAAAATATATATATATATATATTTTGATACTTAATAATATCATAATTCTTTTTTAGAGAGGGCACAATATAATAAACTAAATTTAAAAAAATAAAAAAATTCCCTTCTAATAGTCTTGGTACGGTTTTATGTTCATTTATTGACCACTCAGTTTGTGCATGGGGCGTTATATCATTCATTGATCCTTATTAGGATTTCTATGTATGTCGCACGCTGTATTGACAAGATTCCTTTTGTACATTGCACAATTTACGGAGTAAAAAGAAAACCTCAATCATGCAAGTCAAGAAAAATATCACCACAAGATCAAAAGAGAGACGATTAGTGTAGAGATGCTACCTCAGAATCAACGCTTCTTGTTTTATTTAGGATGTATTAAGGAAAAGTGTGTATATATATACAATAATCCCTTGCAATGTTGCGCAGAAACACACGAGCATCACTTTTTCTATATTCTCTTACACAAATCCTCACATATATTATAGTATATGATATTATAAATTTCACAAAATTTCTAAAATTTTCCAACTAAGCTTCTATATTATAATTAGACTTTTATAACCCCACAGGGCATTACCATCACTTGGTCATGTGTTCTTTTTTTTTTAATTATATGGACTTATGTCACACGAAGAGGTATATATATATATATATAATTAATTTATTATTCCTAATTTCATAATAATGAACAAATCATTTTGAACCATCATGATTTCATGAATCAATCACATCTATAAACCTACATATACTGCCCCATGCCCCAATGTACAAGGTACTTGCAAAAGTTCTTTTTTTTTTTTTTTTTTGCCCCATCCCTTTGTAAGAAGGCACAATGTCTTTCCCTCCAAATCTCGGCATCACAAACTCTCTCATTATTGAATCAGATTATTTTCTACTCTTCCAACCAACTCTAAATCAAATCACCTCACCATTTTCCAAAAACAAGATGAATAATGGATACTCAAGAATTGAAAAAAATTGTAGCACAAAAAGATCCAAATCAGTAGACTTTTCTGACCTTACTTCCCTACATCCCAATCCAAGATCCACACCAAACTTCTTAACCAAAACCCGAGAAATGACCGAACCAAACACCGCACTAAAGATCCACGATTCGATCCCAGAGCATGAAAGTGAGGAGGTTTTTGGGATCATCCTTAGCCGAAAACCCTCTGTTTCGGCTGCGGCGATGGCTGAGCAAGAAGTTGGGAAGAGATCATTTTCGATCAGAAGATCGGCATCGGTGTGCGAAGGCTATTCGAGAATCGATCACCAGTGTGGTTTAAGTGCTGGAGCTGATGATGATAAATATGGGAGTGGATTTATAACTACTCAGAAAAGATGTGTGAAGAAGAAAGGCAAGTTCTTGGGGGCTTTTAGGCGGTTATTCGGGTTGTAAATTGTTTTCCAGCGATTGCCATTTTTCTTCTTCTATTATTATTATTATTATTATTACAAAGATTGCATCGAGTCATCAGCTACCCTTTTTTGAGTGTATACAGAGTAAATTAATCCTGGACTAATAATGCATATGTATGTCCATGTTACTTTGTTATATGGTAAATGGAGGTACAGTTGTGTTTTTTTGTGTTACTAGTATGTCTTCTTAATTCTCATTCTTATAGCGAACCAGGACAAAAGATTTTTAATATAAAAAATTTATGTTTCAATGATTATAAAAATTAAAAAATTCTAGTAAAATAATTCTAAATCAGTATGAGCTCTTTCAAATCTAAGAAATACAATTACAAAATTTGTTCTTATCAAAACCAAAAGATGAAAAAAAAATCATTTACATTGAGGTTAAGTTTCATGTAAAATTTATTGGATTAGGCTATACAATATAAATTTAATATATTTATAACTTTTTTTCTTTGCACCTTCTTATTTTTTATTTTATTTCTTTAACCTTGGGCTGAAGCCTACTTTGCTCAAGGACTACAGACAATCTCAGCTTTATATAAACATCTCTCTTGTATAACTATAAGAGAAGAAAATGAAAAAATAAAATAAAAATTAGGCAATAATATTTGAATAAATTTGATAAAAAATCAAAATAATATTTAGACAAAAAAAAACTAAAAATATATACACATGCATGTCTACATATTTTGTTAAGTCACGCGCTTCCACGTCTCGTGGGTATATGCTTTGAAAACGAGTATTTAGAGCCGAGAATCAATGAAAACAACTTTGCTCTAAAAAAAACTACAAAACTTAATGGTGAAGAGTATCAATACAATACAGATTAGAACCTTTAATCATAAATTTATTATTTATTAAAATTTAATTAATCAAATTACCAAATGATTTATTATTTATTAAAATTTAATTAATCAAATTACCAAAATGTATTGATTTACTTAATATATAATTATTATTTATATATTTATGTGAGAGGTGGATTGAACATGGGGTTGTTGTTACCAGTATAGGCCCTGATTAGTTGAGCTTATTTATACAGTTCATAGTTGATGATCGATAGCTGATTTTCAATGAGTGATTGATGAATTAGTTAATTAAAATAGTTGATTGAATGTTAATTTATCAATATAGACATGGTTAAAAAATATAAAATATTATACATAAAAAAGGAAAAATATAAAAATAAAAGAAATAAAATTATAATAATTAATGAAGATATCCCAAAAGATTATTTCAAAAAAAAAACTTGAAAAATAATTAAAAAGATAATTATAATAATAAATAAAACTTTAATTATAACTATAAAATATTTTCGTAAGATATTAGTTTATAAATAAAATACTTTTTCAATATAAAAGGATAAAAAATGATTTTACCAAATATAGTAGGAGATTATTAGAAAAACCTACGATTTGTAACTTTTTTTAAACAGGAACTTATTTGGCAGAATAAATTATCATAAGCTTATTTTTTATTTTTACCAAACAAATTAAAAAAACTTATTATAATTAAATAAGTTATAATCATTTTTAATAAACTCAACCGAGCTGGCCGCCCATAGTGTCAATACTATAAATGGTATTGGTGTGAGGCCTACAAAGAGGTATGAAAATTAAGGTCACTCTATATATACTTAGTTTGTTAATTTGATGTCAGTAAATTCTAGAAACAGCTTACACACACATTAGAGAATTTTCAAATGGGCTAAAGAAGCTTTATATAGAAAATTGGACTTGGAAATAAGACGACGTACCGTTCCAAATAGGTGAAAAAAGGTCCAATTTCATGACACCCAGATTCATCCTGGCTTTGAAACAATTGTCTGTGTTTCCAATTTCAATAATTTTGGAAATGTGAGAAAATCGAGGGGGAAAATTAAGAAAGAAAAAAAGAAAAATATTTATTAAGCGTGTGAATGGATATAAGATGAAAATGTAATTATTAAAGTTGATTTGTATAAAAAAATATAATATAATATAATATAATTGTAAATGATCGGTAGTTAGAGAGAAAATTGATTTTTTAGTCCTATTGTCCACTTAAAAAAAATCCATAATATTGTCCAGTAATAAAACACTTACACTAAGTTGGATGGTAAAATTATCAAAAAAAGGTACAAAATTATCCCGATTGGCCTTTTTTGCTGATGTGGCGTGATTCAGTACTTTCTTATCATTTTTCTGTAATTTTAAACATTAATTGAAAAAAAAAAACTTGAGAAAGAAATTCATTTTGGTCCATTATATTGGTCACATTCCAAAAAAGATAACGTGACATTGGCCATCGTCAAACCACGTCCACTAAGTTGGGCAATTGATTAAAAAATGTCCAAAAAGTTTGGTCAAGATTTTTTACTGACGTGGCATGGTACTATATTTTCTTATCATATTTTCTCTAATTATAAACATTACAAATATATTTTTCCTTCCCTTTTCTTTTCTTTTCGTTTTCTTTTATTTTTTCTTTAATCTAATTAATAAAATTTGAATCAATAATGAATTATTAAAATTATGAGATAAATATAAAAATATAAAATAAATATTAAGAAATTAAATTAAAAAATAATTATTAATAAAAAAAATTAGCTAATACAATTAAATATAAATATAAAACCATAAATTAAATTATAAAAGATTATAAAACATATATAAAATTTATATGAATAAAATTAGATTTTTTTCATATAAATATCTATATTTTTTTATAACTTTTAAAAATATATTTTATATTTTTATATTTATTTCTAATTTTATTAATTATTTATTAATTAAAATCTTACTAATAATAAAAAAAATTATAATTATTTTATAATTTTGTAAGATCTACTTTATATTTTTATATTTATCACTGAATTTCTTAATCTTTTATTTAATAAAATATATTAATTCGATTCAAGGAAAAAGAATTAAAGGCAAATAGGATCTTGTCTTCAATTTAATGTTTAGAATTAAAGAAAAATGATAAGAAAATATAGAATACCGCCACGTCAGAAAAATGCCCTGATCAAATTTTTTTGAACCTTTTTTAATGAATTGGCCAACTTAACAGATGTGGTTTGATGATGACAATGTCACGAACCTTCTCTGAAATGTGGTCAATACAATGGATCAAAATGAATTTCTCAGCAAAAAAGCCCGATCTGGATAACTTTGTACTTTTTTTGATAATTATACCAACTTAGTCTAGATATTTCTTGATATTGGACAATGTCATGGTTCTTTTTTAGAAAGTGGACAATATAATTGACTAAGAAAATAATTTTCCACTGGTTAGAGTTATGTGAGTGTAGACGTGTTGATCCGGTTACGGTTAACCGCCTAACCGGCGGTTTTTAACCGTTGACCGGTCAACGGTTAACCGTAACCGGCGGTTAGCCGGTTAACCGTAACCGTTAACCGGTTAAAACCGGTTAGGTTACGGTTGGTGTGAGGATTGGTGTTGGAGAGTGGGGTATTTATAGGTGTCAAAATTGCAAAAAAATAAAAATAAAAAAAAATTAAAAACCGGCCTAACCGGCTGTTAAACCGGTTAACCGCCCAACGGCTACTTCTATTTTGAATTTGAGCCGTCGATTTTCAACGGCTCGTTGATCTCAGCCGTCGATTTTCAACGGCTAATCTACAGGCCAGTCGATCGACTGACTTTCCAGTCGATCGACAGCCTTTCCAGTCGATCGACTTCCTTTCCTATAGATCGACTGCCTGTCGATCGACTAAAGAGCAGTCGATCGACTAGACTGCAAATTTTGAAAAAAAAAACGGTTAACCGCCGGTTAACCGCGGCGGTTACGGTTACAAATTTTGGTTA
>BMAC01000029.1:1285174-1333846 GCA_014905375.1 Phtheirospermum japonicum | reverse complement strand
TGGTGGGGCAGATCGCGAAGCGGCAAGGCGGTGGTGAACCCGGAAAACACGTTTTTCTCCGCTGAAGAGGTTTATTGGCAGGAAGATCCGCGCCTGGCCAAGGCCCAGCCGTCACTTCCGCCGCCGCTCCAAGGTTCAACCACCGCCGCGCTGCTCCAAAGCCCAGTATCCACGTCGCCGCGCCGCTCCAAGGTATATTTGTATTTGTTTGTATATTTTTTATATACTTGTTGTTTGTTAATTATTATAATTAGTTTTAAAGGTTAGGTTTTAGTATTTATTTAGGGGTTAGGGTTGAAATTTAGGTTAATTAGAAATTAATTATAAAATTAGGGTTAAAGTATGAGTTTATTATGATTAAATATGTAATTATGATTCAGTTAGCCATAATTACTTACTTAGGATTTAATTAGAGAATAATTATATAATTATTCTTCGATTAAGGTTTAATTTAAGTTTAATTTGAAATTAAGGTTTTATTTAGGATATATATTAAAATTATGTAATATTAGGGTATAATTTATAATTTTACTTTAATTTAGGTTTAATTTGAAATTAGGGTTTCATTTAGTATAAATTAAACTTATGTAATAATTTAGGGTATAATTTATAATTATAATTTAATTTAGGTTTAATTTAAAATTAGAGTTTCATTTAGTGTATAAATTAAAATATGTAATAATTTAGGGTATAATTTATAATTATATTATAAAAATCTATTTTTCTTTAAAATAAAAATCTATTTTTTCATAAAATAAAAACTGTTTTCTTTTCTTTTTTTAATTAGAGGATAATTATATAATTATTCTTCAATTAGGATTTAATTTAGGTTTAATTTGAAATTAGAATTTAATTTAGGAATAATCACCTAATCAGGGTTTAATTTAGGAATAATCACATAACTAAGGTTCGATTTATGAATAATTATATAATTAGGGTTAAATTTAGGAAACCCCCTATAATTAAGTTCTATTTACGAATTTAGGAATAATTATATAATTAGGGTTCCATTTAGGAATAATTGCATAATTAGGGTTCAATTTATGAATAATTATATAATTAGGGCTCAATTTAGGAATAGTTTCGTAATTAGGGTTAAATTTAGAAATAATCACCGAATTAGGGTTCAGTTTAGGAATAATTAAGCTTGGGTAGATTCTGGAGTACACTTGTCTATAATGAGCGCATACAGCATTCATACAGAGATTGTCCTACTCAAACGCCCTCCCCATGTCGACTCCTAACATATATAATTCAGCAGTAGATACAGTCGATGAAGGCGTATTTTTTTAGTGACCATGCTAGCAAGGAGCCGTTTGACTTTTGGAGCAGACATGGTGAGGGTGGTCGAGAAAAACGATGACCTGTATTCGAGCGTTGTGTGTCTCTTTATAGACAACACGTGTCTACTTCAGAGTCCACCTAACTAAAAGCAATCTTGTATTAGGGTTTATCATTGTATTAACTTAGATTATTAGGGTTTTCTTTCAAATTTAGATAAATTTTAGGGGCAAATTATACTGTGATATATGCATGTATGCACCCATTATATTGTATATATATTGTTCATGCATGGGAGGACGTGATTATCAGCCGAGATTTAAAAAAGTTGTATATTTTACATGCATGGGAGGCCGTGGTGATCGGTTGGGGTTTAATTTTATTTATATATATTATTGTCATTGGTGTTGTTGGTTGTATACCGTCGGATGTTGACGTGGGTTACGGCACCGGACGGGAGGTGTTGTCCCTCCAATAAGGTGTTTTCAATTTTTTTTTCTAAAAATGTGATAGGGTGTCACGTGGTTTTATTTAAGTTTTCAAAATATTTGTCAAAGATATGACGGTGGTAATTGCTTATTTGGAACCTTGGAGAAGTGACGCGATGCATATATATCACTTGTTTGTGAATTAATATCAAATAGAAAAATTTGAAACTAAGTTTTGAATTATTCCAATATTCCTTAGACCCGTTTGAGATTTAGTATCAAATATAGAGTTTGATACTAAATTTCGAATTGTTCTATTTTTGGACAGTTTGAGAATGTGACTTGTAGTATGGTTATCTTATGTGTATGTGTTTTTTTTTTTTTAGTTTTGAAATTTCGGTCTCTGCATCTCTCTAATTGTTCTCGAATTCACTGAAATATACGTGCACTACGAGAACTGAGGGAAGATACTGCCGAAATTTTGAATCTAAGAAAAATGCATATTTTAAAATAATACATACTACTGAATGTCACGTTCTTGAATGGGATAGAAGCCTTACCAATTATAACTCGAATTACGTATGGGATATAAGGTCAATTGCGTATGGTCCATCACGTGTTGTGAACACATTCAACGGTTGTAAAATCTTAGGTTGGCTGATGATCGTAGTTGGATGTACAAAGGGAATATTTCCGAATTTCTAAATCCGGCGTTCGTGGCCGGTGTAGATAGTTTCGTACAATTTCTAGAATATGATCATCGACTACGTAAAGATAAAAAAAAATTAGGAAGAATAGAAAGGTTGAAGCTCTGCCGCCGCACGTGCGTTCTGGAACAGAGATTTTGGCCAAAATTGATCGGCTAGGACTTCTGAAGGTAACCGATGAAAATGTAGAACATGTGAACGGACTAATAGCGACGAATAGTGGTTGGAGAAAAATAATTATTTTTTGGGATTAGCCTTACTGGAGCACTAACTTGATTCGTCATAATTTAAACGTTATGCACATTGAGAAAAATATTTTTGATAATGTGTTTAACACGGTGATGAATGTCAAAGGGAAGACAAAAGACACTTCAAAATCAAGAGATGAGTTAGCAGAATACTGTCACCGTCCCGAACTTCATGCAGACGCGTCAGGAAAGTATCCCAAAGCGTCGTACACGCTCAATAAGCCGTTAGAAATTGCATTGTGTGAATGGATAAAGGCTCTCAAATTTCCTAATGGGTACGCATCAAATCTAGATCGTTGTGTTGATATAAAAGGGTTGAGATTTTACGGGATGAAAACCCATAACTGTCACGTGTTTATGCAGCGGTTGATCCCAACTACATTTCGAGAACTGCTTTCTCATCCCGTGTGGAAGGCACTAACAGAGCTAAAAAAAAATTTTTCAGAGATTTGAGTGCGAGAGTCATTGGAGTTGCTGATATAAGTAGTTTAGAGCTACATTTCTCTAATACTCTGTCAACTTGAGATGATATTTCCACCAAGTTTCTTCGATTCAATGGAACATTAGCCCATTCATTTACCATACGAAGCGAGAATTGCTGGTCCAGTGCAATATAGGTGGATGTATCCTTTCGAGAGGTATCTTCGCAAGTTGAAAAATAATGTAAGGAATAAAGCGTGTGTTGAAGGCTCGATAGCAAACGCATATCTAGTTGAAGAGGCGTCGAATTTTGTTTCGTACTACTTCGACGATAATGTCTCCACAAAAAGGACAAACTTATATCGTAATGAAGAAGTTCAAAATGATGAAGACGAAAATCCATACGTTCTATCTATTTTCAAAAATAATGGTGAAGCTTTCTCAGACGCATGGAAAAGATTCTTGTCGGATGAAGAATTGGCCGAGGCCCAAAGATATATGTTACTAAATTGTGCCGAACTCCAACAATTTATCAGGTTAACAATTCAAATTCGTTGCAACCCTAATCATCGAGATCTATGAATTAAATATTATAACAATTCTTCATTTTAATATAAATGTGTAGTTTATTCGAAGATGATGTTAAACGTCACCAACCGAACATTACAGATGAGGCACTGAGTTGAAAAGTGGACGCTGAATTTCCTGTTTGGTTTGAGAGCTACGTGAGTCTTAATTATCTTTAAAATTACATGGCAATTAAAATATATTATAACATTTGAAAATATAAAATTATTGTAGGCACGAGATCCTTTGAACAATGTAAAGGACGATTATATGAGGTCAATTGCGTATGGTCCATCACGTGTTGTGAACGCATCCAACGGTTGTAAGATAAATGGATATAGATTTCACACGCTCACGTATGGCTCTAAACGATCAATGTCGAGCATAGAAGTTTGTATAAGAGGAACAAGTTATGGGCCAGATTACATGGATTATTACGGTCGTTTTCTAGAAGTGGTTCAATTGGAGTATCACGGGCTTCAAACGACCGGAAGGACACTCTTGTTCAAATGTGAGTGGTTTGATCCAACTCCATCCGGCACGAAAATTCGCCCTCAATATAAGCTCGTTGACATCAATCATAAACGTAGATTCAATCGATACAAGTCATTTGTACTCGCATTCCAAACGACTCAAGTGCACTACAGTTCGTATCCGAGTTTGAAACAAGACAAACTAGATTAGTGGGCAACTTGTCAAATCAAAACTCGATCGATGGTGGATTATATCGAGTCTTGCGTGCCTGAACAACAGTCATTCCAAGAAGATGTTGTAGTAACATTTCCTGCAATATAATTAGAGGATGTCGACTTCTAATTAAACGACCCTCTTAATCACGAACACAACGAGTTGGTCAATGATGATTTAGAAGAGTCAGAAAACGATGAACTAGATTTAACTAAAGAAGACGAAGAAAGCTACGAAGATGAGTCTTAAAGTTAGGGTTGAGATTTGAAGATTTTATGAGTGTTAATGATAATCTGAACAATCATTATACACACACACACACACACACACACACACACATATATATATATATATATATATATATATATAATTATATAATTAATTTTATTTATTAATAAAACTATGTTGTATATTAGATGCCTGGAAGGGGTCCTCATAATCGTCGGATTTTTCTCGGCTCATCGTCCTCGGGATCCCATAAGAATGATGCCACCGACATGGATTTCGATGATACTGTTCCACCTATCCCATCTGATGAGGCGGGGAGCACGACCGGTACTGAGGTCAGGACTACCAGGATTGAGGTAGTCGTGATCGGAAATAGGTAAGTAATATTTTAATCAATTTTGTTATGTGTTCAATATATAATTTAGTTATTTGACATATATTGAAATAAACTTATTAATTTTTAGGTTACGAAGTCCGTCAAAGGACTTGCCGACCTATTTCTGGACTATACACGAGTCTCATATCTACCCAGCAGGGTGGAAATTCGAGCACATCCCGAATAGCTATCGTCAGACTTAGGGTAATTTTTTTTATTTATTTTGATTTGTGTTAAGTAAATTGATTAATTACGTTGTCTCATTGTATTTCTTTTGTAGGGATTGGTGTGGTGGGACAGGAGTATATACGACGAGAATGCCATCAAGGCGGCATTCTATATAGCGATGCGAGATTCTTATAACAATCGTATATACGAGTTGAAAAAGACGTATCGGCGGAATGGGACGATACATTCCTGCATAAGGGTGTCGGTTTGGAACAAATGGCTGGTGGAGTTTCAACGGCCTAAGGAGGTGGAGAAGTGTGAGAAGGCCAGACGGAACAGAATGAGCGAGCCCGGAGGCCCTTCAACTGGTATAGCGAAGCATCGAGGCGATTTTATGCCGGCTAATTGACAGGCGGCCGATATTGTAAGTCGATAATAATATTTTAAGTAATTAATTATATTATTGAACATGTATAATTTTATGTTTTAATTAACTCATTATATTAAATATTGTAAATGTATCTTTAAATACAGGCTGCGCAGACGGGTACGCAGCCCAGTAACTACGAGCTTCTGCTGAGGTATCATCGAAATCCCAACGGCACATTTACGGATCCCAAAACCCTGAGGATAGCTGTAAGTTTTATATATTATATATATCTGATTTATTATAAAATTTGCTGAAAGTTGTTTAGTAATAATAGTTGAAAAATTTGATATCAGGAGGACTATAAGAGGGTTTTGGAGGAGAGGCGTGCTGCGTCATCTGATGATAGCAGCCCTCAGGTAGACCCAAACGAGGTCTACTTACAGGTTGTCGGGAATAGGAAGGGTCAACGTTATGGCCTTGGATGCTTCGGGAAGACTCAGAAGGGCTGCAGTACTTCTTCCACCTCCACCGCCGATGTTCGTCAGCTGCAGACGTAGGTGCAGTCCTAGCAGGAGCAGCTTGAGCAGCTTCAGCGGATCCGCGAGGAGCAGGCGCAGGAGATTCAACGGATCCGTGAGGAGTAGGAGCGTTCCCAGTTGACGCTTCGTCAGTAGATTGAAGAAGCTGTTGCCGTAGCCATGTCTCGTCGGCCTCCTACTCAGCCTCCCTCTGATCCGACATTCGATGGTGGTCATAGTTAGATATATGGATGGATAATTCTGGATTTTTTTATACATTCGATGGATGAATTGATTTTTAGTTATTGGATAATTTATTTTGATTTTTAATTAGTGAATATTTTATTTTGAATTATCTAAAATTTTATTTGTTTATTATTTTTAATTTAATTATTAATTAATATATCAAAAATTTTAATAATAGACTTTTTTACAGAAACCCTGGCGGGCAGAACCGCCAGTAATGCTGACGGCCACACCCATCAGGACAGCATCAGCTATTCCTAGCGGGTGTACCATCCGGGAATGCTGACGGTAGGGGTGTAAATGAGTCAAACAGTTCGTGAGTTATTCGTTACTCGGCTCAATAAAAGCTCGCTCGAGCTCGTTTAAAAAGGCTCGTTTAATAAACGAGCAAACTCTAAATTCATGGTATTCGACTCGTTAGCTCGTGAGCGGGTTCGTTAGTGAGTTTTAGAGTGAGTTTGTTATTAAACCCTTATAAATTAAATTAATAATTTAGTTTTAATTATAATTTTTATACTTGTTCATATGAAAAACATAGAAATATATATATATATATATATATATATATATATATATATATATATATATATATATAATATATATTTATTTATTTACGTATCTTAGTAGGTGTATTATATACTTTAAAAAATACTTTATTTTATTTTTGTAATAAAGTAAAGATAATTTAATTAATAATTAATATATTTTGAACTCGTTTAGACTCGATTAAATTCGAAAAAGCTCGTGAGCCATCGATATGTTCGTTAAAAAAAAACTCGAGCTCGAGCTCGATAATAAATGAGTAAGCTTAAATTCTCTAAACTCGACTCGCCTCGACTCGTTTTACAGCCCTAACTGACGGCCACACCTGCGAGGAAAAACATCCGATATTTCTGACGGGAGACCCGCCAGGAATACTGGCGGCCATATCCTGGCGGGTTTTGGCCATCAAAGAATCCGCTAGGAATGCTAGCGGGAACATTTTTCTCGCCAAGATGCTAGAATCCTGATCACGAAAATATTGGCCCTCAACACTGTCGAATTTTTTTGTAATGAACATGCAGTAGGGTGGTATAATTAAATATGGTGGTGTAATTAAACAAAATATATCCAAAGATTTTATCTTTGATGATGATTATAGTGAATCTCGATTTTTTTATTGGAAATAGAGCCCAAACCCTCTAGCCACATGATTTGTGTATTTTTTTTTTCATGTTTTTTTTTTTAAAAGATTTTTCTCAATGATGTCGAAATGGTTTTTTTTTTTTTTTTCCGGGTATTTATCCTCTTTTTCATGAGTTGGTCGAGAGTTTCAATCCTTTTTTGAAACTGTCTAAAATTCGTAGATATAATATGAAATTACCTAAAATATCAAAATATATGTATGGAATTTGTGTACTACAATGTACTATGAAATTTGAAAACCAATGACGTCGACCATAATCCGGCAACGGATGGGAGTATTAACTATCAATAAGAAATTAGTTTGGTGGTATGAGATTAACATGAATTTTTATTCGAATAAAACTTAGTAGAAGGAAAATAAAAAATGATTTGAATAAGTAAATAAAAAATTAATATTTTCAATGAATGAATTGCAATATATGGAAGAAAATACAAATGAAATTCCCACACACCAATATATCAAGGTTCACCACTTAGATGAATGGTGCATAATCATTGAATGCGAGATGTTTTCTAAAGGATGTGGTGTGATGTTATTCTAGAATTACGTCCTACACGATCGATACAATTCCAGAAAACCCTTATGTACAAATGCGCTAGATGGGCTAATTGCTTAGGCTATATATAAAGTTGGTCTTGGAAAGAGAAGTAGGTGGAGTATGTATGTAATTGTGAAGTTTGAGTTTAAACTTGGATGCATATTTTTCTCACACGTGGTTTTTGATATATAATAATTTGAATGTTATTACTTAGTGTCAGGTGCACTTACAATATTTTAATTTGATATATAGAATAATAATAATAATAAAAATGTTATTACTTAGTGTCAGGTGCACTTTCAATATTTTAATTTGATATATAGAATAATAATAATAATAAATTTATAGACGTGGGTCATATCAGATAGGAATAATTTTAAAATAGTTATATTGTAAGTAGATTTCTAATGGCGGTGGTGGGTTCTACATTTTCAAAGACAATTTGATTGGTATATTTTAAATGTTTTGATTTGAAAAATGAAAACTTAAAAATGATGATAAAGTATTTAGAGAATACATATGTAAACTATCACGCTCATATTTGTATTTTGGATCATTCAGGTTTCTACGGTTATTTGTTTTAGGTAATAAATTTAAATTGTTTGGTAATTTTTTATTTTTAATTAAACTAGGGTTATTTCGTAGAAAATAAAAAATAAACTAGGGTAATCAATAGTCAAAATATTAAAGGTTGTCATTGGGTTACAGGTCCAATTTCACTCTGAGTGATACGGCCCGGACCGTTCTCAGGAAACAAATAGGCTGTAGGCCCAATTTTACTCTGGGCAGGCAACCCAAACAGAGCTCCCAATAAAACAAGTTGGGTTGGGACCAACTATACAAAACTTCTTTTAGCAATTGGGATTTCTCAGAAAGGACACGTGTTAGGCCCATGTGCTTCCATGTTAGATGGTCAATTCTATGGGTGATGAAATACCAAATATTAGTTGCAAGGGCACAACCACTACCATTATAATCTTATCCACTACCAAATATCAGACAATGCCATAAAACAAACGAATGGCCTCAATTTTGCAAGTGACCACAAATCACTTAATAATAATAATGAGTGGCCTTTGAATTTAACGTACATAACTCCAAAATTAACATTCAAGGATCTTTCTATCTGTTCTGTTCATGAGTGTGACAAAATACCAAATTTAAATTACAGATTTTATATAAAAATCTTTAAAAAAAACAAAAAAAAAAAACGGTTGATCATGGCAAATGAGATGGTCTCAATAGACTATTTAATAATCATGCTCCATGTATACAAAAAAATTTAGTGAGAGCGTACAT
Organism: Phtheirospermum japonicum; assembly: GCA_014905375.1. Classification (NCBI taxonomy): domain Eukaryota; kingdom Viridiplantae; phylum Streptophyta; class Magnoliopsida; order Lamiales; family Orobanchaceae; genus Phtheirospermum; species Phtheirospermum japonicum. Next base: position 1,324,579 of record BMAC01000029.1, on the reverse strand, counting down.
TATACATGTGCAAACAACCCATAGTCTTTCATATGCTTTCATCAAATAGTGTTTCTTAAAAAACAAGAACAAGAGTTGTTAATGGCTCATTTGAATTACAGACATTCTATTTCTGTGAAAGGTTCAAGAAAAGAACTCTAYAGGACAAAAACCCAGTTTCACAATTTGAGCTTTACCAAACAAGGAATAAGATTGAAGAAAAACAATAGAGGGCTTGTGCATTGCACCAGTTCCTCAACATCGACAACATCTGCCGATCAGCAAGTGAGTTTGGATTCTGATAAGCTCGAACCAAAYGGAACATACGAAAATGAGAAACTRYTGTCCGRTTATCTGRTTAGCGACGTAAAGTGGCAAGTGAGGAGAATGGTTGAGACAGAGGATGAAATGAAACAAGTAGCTAATGTTCAGGCCGAAGCGTTTCATGAGCCTGTGTTTTTGTTCGATGATTTGTTCTTTGACTTCTTTAAGGTAATTGATATGTTTGTCATAAAATTTCATATCAGGGCTGCTTTTGATTATTTTTTTGTTAATTTTTTTGCATCATATAGGCTGAAGTGCTTTCTGGGCTTCTTTACATATTAAGAAACTCATCTCTAAACAGGTAAGCAAAAAAAAAACAAAAGTGATGACTAAAAGTTAAATATAATTGTTTCTTCAATCTCCAATATAAGCTTATGGAACTTTCATAGAAGAACTGGGGAGTATTTGCAAAAACTTCCTGGAAAAAAAAAGTGATTGTCAGCTTGTGGCTAAGAATACGTTGTTTTAGTATTATCAAATGTCTTTTAATTCTAAAAATCAAGGTCGCGACTTGCTTTGTATATCTAATTATTTTGATTTGACTGTTAAGCACTTCTACAACTTATTCTACCAAGCACTCTTTTAACTAATTTAACTTTTAAGTTTCAATTTGCAAGCAGTGTACTTCTGATTTTCAACTACTTTTCATTTCGGGTACAAGAAATCGCTTCATCTTAAAAGTAAAAGTTTTTTTTTTTCCGAACACTCCATTGGTCTTTCTTTAATTTCAAATCTAGCCCAACCAAATATCATACTGATCATTTTCTATATGATTCTTATAATCAACTAATGTGTGAATAGATACGCGTGTTTGGTAGCAGAGCCCAAAAGTGATTCTCAGGAATCAAATAAAGAGCTTGTTGGAGTAGTTGATGTTACAGTTCAAATGGAAGATTGTGTTCTTCAGCACCTCCCAGGGGTACAAGAGTATCTTTATGTATCTGGAATAGCTGTTTTCAACAAATTCAGGTTCAATTTTAGCAAAACCACCAAAAATATTAGAAATAATTACCAAAAAAATAACTTTTTTTAGGTTGCAATTTCTAATTAAGAAACATATGTCAAGGAGGTAAATGTAATTTTGAAAGATAAATTGGTGTTTATATTTTTTTAATTTTTTTTTTGTAATTAGATTAAACATTGGGGGTAATTTTACAATTAACCCAAAAATCCAATTCACAGGAGGCAGAAGGTGGCTACTTCACTGCTAAAAGCTTGTGATATACTCTCTGCTATGTGGGGTTTTGAGTATCTTGTCCTTAGAGCTTATGAAGATGATCATGGAGCTCAAAATTTGTATTCAAACGCCGGTTATAGAGTCGTATCAGGAGACCCTCCATGGTTGACTAGCTGGATAGGAAGACGGAGGCGAGTTGTGATGGTTAAACGGTCGAACATACGGTGACACATATATGTCTTTTTGTAAAAGCCTGGAATTTATACCTCTATTTTTCTTTTGGAACGTTTTCAAGAAAGAGATTTTAGACTATTCTAAACTGTAATTTAAATTAAAGAATATTTATAAAAACTACCCTTTAAGTTTGATCTAATCAAAACAAAATCAAATTTATTTTTTTTCATCCCTGTAAATCTTGATTTTTTTTCCATTCCATATGATAAGAAAAAACTAAAATCCATAAGCCAATGAACTTCCATGCTTTTTTCAATGACACCACCTTCAAATGCTATTTCAAGCAAATTATTCTGTGTACACAAATAACACTAAACTGTATATTCAGCAATGCAGCTGTAGGAAGTTTGGTAATTAAAAAGGGGGGGGGGGGGGGAGGAGGGGTGGTTCAGCAAGTTTGCATCTGAGTCTCAAACAGGACTACACAAATGTATGACAAGGAGAAAAATGTAAAAAAAAAAAAAAAATCACTAATACAACTAGTACACATCTCTCAATCCATGCGAGTCTTCTCAAATCATTACATATCTCGTCTCACGATTCAAAACAAAATTTCTCTTCATTCTTGGCCCGACGATTCCTGAAATTCAAGAACTACAATTTATACCAGTCACTAAATCCAATAAATCAATCCCCACAAAGGAAACATACCTTTGGTATTTCAACACCGAAAAGTTCCAAAGAAGGAGAGCTTTCTAATAAAAAGTGAATCACATGTGCTGCTACAGCAATATTTCTACTCTCCTTTTTCTTCGCCTTTGATGACTCGGGTAATGGTTTCTTTTCCTGGCAATCAAAAAAAAGTATCGAAAATCATTTAAAAGTCCGATGTAAATCTACTAACATTTATTATTTTTATTTTCATTTTGATTTATTTATTTTGAGAGAGAAACTTCCTGATAGACTTATTTTATGACATTGAGACGAGTGTGAAGATAAGCAGACTAATAGAGCATGTTGATTGCGCTGTTTTATTATGTTGAAAAATCCCAAAAATGCATTACAAATATACTATATGTATCCGAGCTAATAAAATTGAATGGAGCAAATCGCATATCAAATATTCTAACCATTTCATTTCTATGCGTCACATTTTAAGAAATCATTTACGCTACCAAGAAAAATTAAATGCAACTTTTATACTACCAAAAATAATCAAATGCTACTTTAGTAAATTTACGCCTCTCTTAATTAATCTATACTTTTAGTCTTTCTAAGAAAGAGTTAGTATCGTCATTTCCATAACTGTAACATTAAGCACCAATTTTCAATTAAAGGGAAAAGAAATGAAGAAGGAGCACAATACCTTAGAAAGGTCGAATATCAAAACATCATCGGCAACCATCGCAAGTAACCATTTAACAGTGTCGACCGACATTTTCACCTCCACATATTTATTCCTAGCGCTAGCCGTAAACCTTATAAGCCTCAAATTCTCAAATATTATGGGCGCACGCCCTTGTAAATCCGGAGGTTCAGCCATAACCTAACAAAATCCAAAATACAAATATCACTTATTGCCCAAAATCTAAACAAATTATATATATTAAATTTTGATTAATCTACAATAATACCTCAAGCGTCCTCGACGATAGGGATAGCAAGCTAACGTTGCACATCTGTCGAAGCATACCGATCAAACCATCGGACGTTTTTCGCTTTCTGTCACCAGTGTTCGCCATAAAACACGCAGTCGGAAACGAGAGGTCAACACAAGCTTCCTTAACACACGGCAACCCACAATCGAAACTCACCCTAGCCAAATGACCCTGGAACAAGAAGAGAAGGAGTTTCGGGGCCCGCACGTTTATCACGTGCTCATCGAAGCATTTCCAGGGGCTCCTCCAATACCGTATCTCCAAATTCTTGAGATTCAAACAGTTCACATCCAAAACCCTAAGTTTATTCCCCGGCCTAATCGAGCATTTACCCAGAACTAAAGTTTCCAGATTTGGACACCCTAAAAAAAACTCCCCGTTAAAATTCCGATCGCAGAATTCGAAATTCTTGAGGCGCAAAAGCTTCAAATTCGGCAACGTGGCCGATTTCGGCATCTCTATGCTATTGCTAGTGGCGTTGTGGAGGTGTAAGGATACCAAAGACGACGAATCAAGCAGCGATTTAGGCAGCGCGACGGGGTTTTGCTTGACGAAACCTCGTATTCTCAGGTGCTGGACTTTGTGGTCGGCGGCGTATCGAATGCAGTTGTCCAAGAACGATGATCCGACGTCTTTGTGGAGGGACAATCGGAATTTCACGAGGTTGCTGTGCTCGCGCAACCGGAGAACGCGATTCACGGAGGATTCGAAGGAGGCGAGGCTGGAATTCTTGACGGGAGAGAAAGCGCGGCCGTCGTAGGATTCGTATCGATCGGTTTGGTAATCGGAGAAGGAGAAATCGAGGCAGGGCGATAGAGTCCATAGATGCTGGTAGCGTTTGGATAGAATGGAGGTCTTGATGGCGGATCTTGTGTCGAGAAAGGATAGCACGTGGGCCAAAATGCTGTCCGGTAACGAGCTGAGCCGGTCGAGATCTGGGATTTCCCGTTCGTCTTTTTCTTGATTTTTCTTTAATTTTTTGTTTTTCGATTCCATTTCTGATCTGAGTTGGGGATTCAATGAGAATCGGAAATGGAAATGAAGAGATTTTAATTTGGGGAGGATTTTGAAGGGTTTTCTGGATTGGGGCTTACGTGATCGGAGAAGGAAATTGAAATCAAGCTGTGTTTGAATTGGGAATCTTAGTGAGAGAGAGAGTTCGTACAGGGTTGGTTTACAGAAGAGAACGGAAAGGAAAACGAAGTCTAACAAAAGTCGTATAACTGAGTTTTGCTTTTTTTTTCTTTTTTTCTTTTTTTTTTTTGCTTTTTTTGGTAGCTAGTGCTGACACGCTTCTTGAACGTTGTGTAGCATTTACATTTTTGGGCAGTGCGATTTGTTAATTTGTTGACATTTTCACTCAAATGCCTGTATTTAAAAGTTACTAATTTCTATTATTATTATTTTGATAATCATATTTCTTGAAGATTTTGATAATATTTTGATAATCGTATGTCAAAAGTTTAATAACACGCAGGAGCAGTCAAATGAGTGCTAGGTTTTTATTGTGGCAAAAGCTCTTGAAAGAGCTTTTAGTTTTTACCATTATGGGAAGCATGAAAAAAGCTTCTTTTTTTTTTCATTACGCAGGTCAATCTCACTTTTTGATTTTCATTTAATGAATGAAATAAATATGTGATGATAGAATAGCGAGACATTAAAAAAAAAAAATTGTTAAAAGATTTTTGAATAGTGGAGATAAATTTGAGGTTTTACATGTGAGAATAAAAATAAAATATATATATATCGGAGAAAATAGATGCCACACGGTTATCATATTTATTAATTCCATTAAGGACTGAAATTAATCTCTAAATTTTAGAGAATGCATCCTCATAAACGGCACTAGATGATTATTATATTAACTGGTCAATTTAAGAAAACTACTTGAGTTTAATTTAATCAACCTAGCCCACTGATAGAAGTTTCGAGTCAGTCGAGCCATTTTCAAGTCCATGGTAACTGACACAAAGGTAAATTACCTTGGTCTAAAATTGATGTGTTTTTACTTGTTATGCAAAATGTATTTACATACTTATATACATTTATGTTTTATGTAATGTCCATTTACCCGCCACATACCGATTTTAACAATTACACACAAAATATCCCAAACAAAAACACAAATTCTGATAATCATCTTTTCTGATATGTCGTAAAAAAAATAAACGATGATTCAAGACATATGCTAGATTTTGGTGCTGTCTGAAACAGGGTCTTAAAGCTTATAACTCAATCCATCTATAGTAGTAGTAGTAGTAACTGTCTTTTGGGCAGCTTCTGTACAAAAAGTCAAAACTTTCCTTTGAACTCATTTAAAGAAAATTGGATGCCGAATATAGAAAATTACTTTTAGCGTCAAAAGGAAAGCTTGTAGACGAGTTACTCTGTTCTCGCACGTTTCGATTGAGTTTGCCTCATCCAATCAACACACTCCTCTGCAGATCCGGAAGGATGCGCAAGTTGCCATTCGAGCAGTTTTTGTTGCTGTGGAGAAATGAAAAGACGAGAAATGTTATTAGTTTTACATATTGAGCCTAGCAAGTTTATAACGGCTGAGCATATAGGCGTTTACCCATTCCCTCACGATCGGCCCTCCTGTTTTTAGCTGCAAGATATTCATGATTTCTTTCCCATTCACTAGTGGTTTCAAATCCCAAACTTTCTCCAACCCTGCATCATCACGGAGAAAAAAAAATCTCAATTTCATTCATTTGCCACACAACTTTCATGAGTTATATCAGCAAACTTAAATTAAAGGAATTATTACAAAACCACCCTCAAGTTTAGCCTAAATAAATAAATAATTGAAAACATTAAAGTCTAAAAAAATAAGTTAATTTGAGTGAAAAGCAAAAGCATCCATTTTATTTAATTTTTCAAGAAAATAAATAATTGTAAAACGATGAGTTTTTTGCTAAAGCCGGATCAACAATTTCACTAGTGACGAGTGGTGATGTTAGTTCACGCACGAAGATAACGTACCCATTTCCAGAACTGCAGTCTCAATTCTGTGATATAATTCTCTTTTCTCGTTCAATTTTGTGTCCTCAATTGATAGGTTTTTACTCAAACCAATATCTTCGGGGTATAAGAGCAAGGAAAGCACCAGTGCACCGCGCCAAAATCCTTTGATTTCTCGAAGTAGCAATCCTATGCATGAAAATGGTTAGTCAAATTGAGTAATAATATATTTCTGTGTCAAAACATTTGAGATCAAGAATACAATTATAAAATATATATAATATAATAATAAGATCATTTTACCAGTCAATATTCTGAGTTTTGAAGCAACAGGAACATCAATAGTTAATTTTTTCTTCACAGCTTCAATAGTTTGTGAATTATCATCTGATATGAGCGAAGGAATCAAGGACAAAAACTTTTGTGCTGCAATATGCAAGCTGATAACCTGCAACCAAATTATTTTTATGTAATTATTAATTAATCCTACCATATAAACCATAAGCAAGTTAAAAATATTTTAATAGCTAGTCACTTTTAAAAATAATAAAAGAAACTAAAAGATCATACTGTATCCGCATCACTGGACTTCAACTTGAGAGAGCTGCGAAATATGTAGCTAACAACTGGAATCTGTTCAAAAAGATGACAATGAGTACCAATGATAAAATTGAATTATTATTATACACACGTGCCAAGTAATAGACGAAGAATGCTAATTAATTTTTACCCGTTTCCCTTTCGTGTCTTTGTAAACAGTATTTCTAAACGGAAGAAGCAGAGCAGCATATAGACCGAGCCTCCGTTGATCATCCTTAAAAAATACACAAAAATAGGTATATAATGTAACCAAACAAAAATTGATTGCCCGATAATAGTAAAACTAGATTACTTTACATACTGGGTCAAAATTTTGGACATGCATCCTTACATTTCTAAACTACTGACATTTATCTACAAACAATAAATTTAATAATAATGTATGGGTGAATTTCAAACTCACATTAAAGGAGGATGAGCCTACTGACTGCAAAAATCTCCATGTTGTATCCATGTAAGCAACACAAAGCCTAGCCATATATATAACCAATATAAAGAAAGGTGAGATCCAAGCAAAATTAAAAATAATTCATATTAGCTTTGCAGTAATATCAATAGGAAAATCAAAAGTCAAATATACTCCTTGTTTATCAAAAATTTATAATAATAAAAAATAAAAAAAGGAAAAAAAACAAAACAGACCACATGGCCACGCTTAAAGATACCTTTCACATCCTTCCGGAGTTGGAGGGTCCACTGCATTTGGAAGACTAAATACAGCCCAAAAGAGCTGCAACTCAGAAACGTACGTCATAGCAATCACTGGCTGATTGCCAGAAATCATAAGATCAATCTGCACAATGGTATATATATTAAACAACAAATATTAAAATAAGAAAGGGAAATTCATTAGATGCACATAAAAGCATACCTCATGACCAATACGCTCTCTACTAATTTTATCAGCAAGAGCATCTCTGACATCATTGTCTGCAGCTGCTATCTTCAATTCTTCATCCAGCACGAACTCAAATCTCGCACCTAATCAATATTAACATATATAATATATTAGAATCATTTTTGAATATAATTCTTTTTTTAAAGTGGAATAAATAGGCAAACTGTAGTTGCTCATGGACTACCAAAACGTATAGCTCGGAGAACTCGAAGCGGATCATCTAAGAATGTCTGCTTTGGAGGTAACGGGGTCACTATCTTTCCAGCTTTCAAGTCCGCAATTCCTTTAGACGGTTGACAAAAATAAATAATGGGAAAAAAGAGTAATTTGTCATGGTCGAGAATGGATTTGAATAGCGAAACATAAACCTGAATTACCTCTTTGCGTGAAATCTTCAACTGAACTTGCATTAATGTTGTAGAACAAGCTGTTCAATAAAAAATGAAAAACAGCTAAGTTTAAAAAACAATATCGGAACATATTACATCGATATAAACTCAAAGACAGACAAATAAAATACATAAAAAGTAGCCAGCTCAATTTTCTATATGTATAATATACAAGATAGAGATCACAAACAAATAAATAAATAAATATTAGTAGTGATATAACTAGTACCTATTGATTGTTAAATCTCTTCGATAAGCATCCTCTTTGGCAGTGCCAAACCTCTGCAGAACAAAAGGTTGCAAATATGAAATATACTTGTTTTATTGTTCTTATTTATTTGTTAGGAAAAAAGAATTCCGTGTAATTTTCTTATAATAAATAATAAGCACCATTGTTGGGATACGGCTATTCTCACTGTAGTCTTCGGATCTCAAGTTGACGAAGTCAATCCATACATCGAAAAGACGCATCCTCGCTGTTTCCAAATGTTTCGACTGATCAGGATTGCTGCAAATTATCATACCAACACGAATATTATGCACACTTAATTGTACTTTTGGGTGAAATGAAAAGGAAATATATATATATATATATATATATATGGCAAATAAGTAACAATATTCATGCATTTAACCAAGAATTTAAGTGAAGTACCTTTGTATCACACCTACTCCTTGAGTCACTTCGCCTGTAGAAGACAAATACTCATTCACTTTATCACAAAATTCCTTTCCCAACATATCGTTGAGTGCAATATCAATATCATAACATTCTTTCCCCAATAGCTGCAGTAAAAATCATAAACATTAGAATTAGCATCAAAATCCACCAAAAATCACAATTTCGTCAACCGAATTACATTTTTTTTTCTTTTCATAATTGGACCTTGAAATCTAAACACGGTTCCTTTTCGTGCATGATCAATTTTCGTTCATAACTATAGATGAGATTTATTTATTTTTAAAAAAAAATTCAGTTCAATTTATCAGCCGTACAGGATTAATTCCTTTCTACAACTGGTACAATTTTTTTTAAAAAAATGTTGAATACCTTATCGCGAACCCAGCCGCCGGCGACGCGAAGTTGAGTTTGGAGATTGAAGTGGCGGAGAACCTCGAGAAGGCGGTCGAATATTTGCTTCTCCTTGTCCGTCAGATCAATATGGTCCTTCACGTGAATGGACGGCGGTGATGCACACATTGTTGCTTTGATAGAAAAACTTCGAGACAAGCAGAAACTGTAACAGGGATGACGAAAACGCAAAGCCCCGCGCTTCTGGTTACGGCTGGGCTGAGCAGAAAGCGGCGAGAATTTGAAGGGGTTTAAGGAGAGAGAAAATTGAGTAGTTTTGCAAGAGGAAGTGAAAAAACGGGGATTTATTAGCAGTTTCATGACCTCGGAATATATATAAATAAAAGCAAATAAGCTTTCCCCAATATTATGTAAATACACGCCACGCCACGCCACGCCACCAAAATAAGAAAAGGGGAAAACAAATACCTAAAAATAAAATACTAAAAAAAAATCTTAAATATTTTAATTGCTCCAATTCTCTTGATATTAACCATTACTCGAAGTTCTAGCTGAATTCAATTCTAATAATCTTGGATTTCAGCTCAGTTCTCGAGAAGAAGAAGAAGAAGAAGTGCGAGGACTAGTAAGTTTATTATTATCTAGATTGGGAAGACAATGGAGTTACATTTTGGTATTGTGTCAAGTATTATTCATGAAAAAAGAAAAGAAAAGAAAAGAAAAGGGATCTATGGTGATTTTGTATGGAGATGATTGTGTTGCAGTGCAAGTGTTTGTGTTTTTGCCTCTGAGAAAGTGATTTAAATATAAAGGGCAATGGTTCATAATATTTACCTGTTGTCTAATTGCTCAGAGATATGAATCTTCTTTTCATTATTCATCCGGTTCTTGATGATTATAGAAGACTCAGTTAAATATGGAAAAACGCTTATTTATGATAAACGTAACAATTTTCCGTAGGTTGGAGGAGCTATGGTAGGCGTTGTAATCAAGTTCTCCATAGCATCTATATGCCTTTTCGCAGCTCCTATTGCTATTCTATACGGATTTAATCATAAGTTCTTACCCGGTAAGCTTCTATGGCCACCTTAAATATCATCGTTAGTTATTGTAGTTTAGAAATGGTAGTTAAACAAACAATCTGTGTTCGTTTTTAAGTGGGATTTTCTGGTGCGATTATCTAACATTCATCTAAACAGGTTCGACTCAAATGTCTCACGAGTCCATGTCACTGTGGAGTGGAATCCTAGCGGTCATCTCTGTCAATGTGGTTATAGCGTTCTACATTTATATGGCCATGAAAGAGCCTTCGGACAAGCACGAGCCGGATCCTAAATTCCTCGCAGATGCTAAGGCTAGCATAAAGCAGACCGAACTGAGTGAAGTGGACTCGTCATCAGAACGTGCAAAAGAGGAATAGCTGATATTGACTGTGCGCGTGTAACTTCACTTGCATGTCGGTTTTTTGTTGGAGATATTTTTGTAAAAGGGCACAACTAGTGTACTTTAAACATTACCAAGAAATAAGGAGTGTCTGTTTTTTCTTTACTGATGATTCTGGATTTTTTTTATGTCATCAGTACATGATATTGGAATAGAGGTGCTAACATATCTATTGGTGTTTGTTTAGGGTTTATTACTAAAAATACCCCAGGGGTTTAGCTTGATTACAATAAAGACCCACTTATCTTTCAAAATATTTATACTTTCAGTAACAACTTTTGTGAAATTCTAAATATCCTCTTAATATTTGTGTCTTTTTTCACAAATTTTAGGCAAATGGCTCCAAGGGATGAATGAATGTAACATTTGAGGGTTATTTGGAATTTTGAATGATAATTAGAGGTTTAAGTAATTAGACAAAATCTCAGGTTAGTTTTGCAATTATCCCTTTTTCCAGACGTTAAAATTCAGAATATATACATACCGTTTACAAGTAAATAAACTAGTTTTCAAACTGTGGATGCTTGATGATCCTTCGTTCTTTTCTACACAAGAGTTCCTTTTCCACTCTGCCCAATTTCCCCACACCATTATTCTGCGCTTATTGCAAACCCCATTTCTTTAAAATCCATCACTTTCGAACAATTCGCACACAATCAAACAATGGCGAACTCATTTATTTCTTCGACAACCTTCTCCAACGCTGCGCCAGCAGCGTCGACAGAGGCTTCAACTTTGATCGGCCGATTAAACAGATCCACTCGCAAATCATACTTACATCCTCGTTGTTTTCACCATTCTTGTCAGCCAGGCTTATTTCAGCATACGCCAAATTATTCCTCATGAACGATGCGCGCAAGGTGTTTGACACTTGTCCCGACGTTTGCTTTTCGAGCTCTCTTTTCTGGAACTCAATGTTACGTGCTTATATTTCTGGTTTTAAGCATGAAAATGCTCTGGAATTGTATCACATAATGCGGAAACTTAACGTTCAGCCCGATGGGTTCGGTTTTCCGCTGATTATAAAGGCGTGCACGATGAGGAGCAATGTTAGACTGTGCCAAATTGTTCATTGCCATGTTATACAATTGGGTTTCGCGAAAAATCTGCATGTTGGTAATGAGTTAGTGGGAATGTATGCGGAGATTGGCTGGACCCAAGTTGCCTCACTGGTGTTCGATCAAATGCCTCTGAGAAACCATGTTTCTTGGAATGTTATGATTTCGGGTTTCGCCAAAAACAACGATTGCAACAACGCGTTCGGAACGTTCCGGAGAATGGAAAACGAGGGGTGGGTCCCGAATGCTGTGACTTGGACTTCGTTAATATCAAGTTTTTCACGGTGCGGCTTTATCGACAAGATATGGGATTTTTATGTTCTGATGAGAGAGAAAGGAGTTGACTTTACTGCTGAGTCGGTAGCTGTTGTTTTATCGGTCTGTTCTGAAACGCCCGTTAAAGGTGAGATTGTGCACGAACACGTAATAACTGCCGGTTTCCAAAATTACATATTCGTGAGAAACGCGCTTATAACCATGTACGGACGAAATGGTTATGTAAAAAAGGTAGAATGTCTCTTTTCTGAACTGGAATCAAAGAGTATCGTTAGCTGGAACGCGTTGATATCGGCCTACGCTCAGTCAGGTTTTTGCGACGAAGCGTATAACGCATTTCTGAGGTTAAAAAATTTAGACCGCAATCTAAATGTGAGGCCAAACGTGGTTACTTGGACTGCAGTCATTAACGGATTTGCCACTGCAGGGCTTAATAAAGAGACGACTTTAGAACTTTTCCGACAAATGCAATTCGCTCGGGTTTCGGCCAACTCCGTGACACTTGGCAGCATTTTATCGGTTTGTGCCGAACTCTCAGCTCTGCCTCTTGGTCGAGAAATTCACGCCCGTGCGGTAAGAAAATATATGGATAACGATATTTTAGTAACCAACAGTTTAATCAACATGTACATGAAATGCGGTAGTTTGAAAACAGGACACTCGATATTTCAACGAATGTATTCTAGAGACGTGACCTCGTGGAATATTATGATCACGGGTTTCGGAATGCACGGGCTCGGTGATACGGGCCTGGATTTTTTTTACGAAATGGTGAAATTAGGGTTTAACCCTGACGAAATTACGTTCGTTGCCGTTCTGTCCGCATGTAGTCACTCGGGTCTTGTTTCCGAGGGTCGGGAAATTTTTAACCGGATGAGTGGGGGATTTGAAATAGAGCCGCAGGTGGAGCACTATTCTTGCATCGTCGATCTTTATGGCCGGGCCGGGCTTATTAAGGAAGCGAGTGAGATCTTGAAAAGCATGCCGATGGAGCCGAACACCCAAGTTTGGGGGGCATTATTGAATTCTTGTAAAATGCATAAGAGTACGGGTTTTGCTGAAGAGACGGCTTCGAGGATTTTTGATCTGGATGGGCAAGGGACGGGTAGTTATATGTTGCTGTCGAATTTGTACGCGTCGAGTGGGAGGTGGGACGAGTCGGCGAAGGTGAGGATGAGGGCGAGGATTAGGGGTTTGAAGAAAGTGCCTGGGCAGAGCTGGATTGAGGTGAAGAAGAAGGTTTATGCGTTTTCGGCGGGAAAAGCTGAGGATTTGAATGTGGAGGAGCTTTATGGGGTGCTTAATGATTTGAACCTGCAGATGGTGATGGAGAGTTGTGATGTGTCTGATGATGCAAAAGAAGAATATGCTTATTAGTTAGGGATAAGTACAAATACCCTAAACTTGTGGTTTGTTTAATTATTATTAAAAAAAAATACGAATTTCCTTAAATGTGTATTATTTATTTATTTAGAACGTTTTGAAAATGCTAATGTTGATCATTGTGCTTGTAAATTGTTTGTTTATTTCATTTCATCAGGTTAAGGATTTATTAAGAAAATTATCAGTCTAGTTAGTAAGACTGAGCAATGTAAAATATTCAGGTGTTCTAGTGTTCGTATAAAAAAATAATAACTGTGCACTGTATCAATTTGCACAATGTATAAATTTTGTTCATATCACCAGTATACGGATTTGATTGTACAGTCACCTTTTAACAGTGTTAAGAAATCGCTAAATCCCTTATTTACAACATTACATCAAATATTTAATAGTTCAACATACTACCTGCTACACAATAAAGTATATGACAATCCAAAATTAAAAGTAATGATCACAAGTTTACAATTATTGTTCAATTCAAAATTCAAAACAATATAAATCCATAGCACACATTACAAAATCAAAATAACTAAATAAGGGCAAGAGTTCTCAATCTGTTTCTATTATGTTCTGTCTTAATTCTTGCCCCGTAACAATTGAATTGGATTTAAAAAAAATTTAAACCAAAACGACGTCGTCTTGGATTTAAAAAAAAAAATTGGACTGCTGGTGCCTAGGCGGCGCCGAATTCCTCCGGCAATTTTTTTGTCTGATTTTCAAAAATCGTGGGCGGTTCGAGGGCGCCTAGCGCCTAGACCGATTATTAGAACAATGCCTTTTAACCATTAGATTTGGTCCAATCCACTTATTACACCAATTTTAATCTAATATGTAATATTTTAATTACATAATACAATTTTAACTTTATTTCTAAAGTTAAAATATATAAAATCACTTTTTTTTAATAATAATAATAATAATAATAATAATAATGGGTGGGGCGGCAGTCTTACCGTCGGCCGCCAGTCTGCCGACGTTTCCACCCTGCCAACGCCGGCCGGCTACGAATATTTTGAGAATTTTCTCTGCGACAATTTGGGAAGAAGTTGAATAGAAGATTAAGGGTCAAAAATACGTTATTACCCTTGACATTTGGGTTGTTAAATTAAGGAGACGCTTGGTGAATTTGTTGGGAATGGAAATTGGTTTGATCGTGGAGGTTAATAGGATTGATAACTCCTGTTTGTGAGGTATGTCTCAACACCAAAAATTGGGCAATCAAACTCATAGTATGCTAGTTACCAAGTATCACTTTGATACTCTTTTCCATTCCCCACTCTCCAAACTCACCAACCAAGCATCCCCTAAGATTGTTGTCAGAATGTAAAATTATGTTTGAAATTCTTATTTTTTTTTAAACAATTTTGTAAGTTAACTAATGGATTATTAAAATAATTAAAAATATATATTATTTATTCTTGTATTTAGTTGTTGGTGTGTATTCTCTTTATATTAAGGGCTTATTTGAGAACACTTTTTACATAAAAGTTCATATATGAAATAGACTTTTTAATATGTGCAATTTAGAAAAGTGCTTGTAAAAAATGTGAAGTGTTTTGTAAAAACAATTTTAAAAGTCTACTTAACAAAAGTGTAAGATATGAAACTCAAAGTTATAAACTAATACTTATTTAAAAAAGACTTTTGGAAAAGTTGTGTGTGTTTTTTCAAGTTCATTTTAAAATAACCACCAAACATATTTTTATTTTCTAAATAGATTTATTTGCAAAAAAATCATTTTAAATAGATTTTCAAACAAGCACTAATTCATTTTTCGTTGGGTTAATTTCAGCTCAAACACAACTTAAATTAAGTTTTCTCCTTTCCATTTTGGTAAAATAACTTGTATTTTCTATAATGTTCTAAGCTTTTTTAGAATATTTATTAAAAAAAAGTCTAGATGATACTTTAACATACAATGTGGTTTTTTAGAATATTTATTAAAAAAAAGTCTAGATGATACTTTAACATCAATGTTTTGATATATTCTTTGTCAATTTAAAAAGGTAATAGTATAAATAGGCAATTGGACATTAACATATTTATTAAATATTTGTTCGAAAACCCGTGAATTAATTCCCTCCCACAAATAATTAAAAATTTAACCCTAATAAAACGTTGTGAAATACTCAAATGTGGATATCCAAATATCATAATAATTATTACCGGATTTTAGAGGAATATAGTAAATTACTATTAAAAATAAATATGAGATTATATATTTTTAAATGAATATGAGATTATATATTTTTAAATGAATAGTATTAAATTTTGTTTTGTAAGTGACTAAAAGTATGTAATTTCTAAATTCTAAAAGAATATTAGTATGAAATTTCACGGTATAGTATGAGATTCTACTAGCGGCGGCGGGTAGTATGAAATAAATATGAAATAGTATGGATTTTGGTTGATCGGTGAGTAGTATTAAATTAATATGAAATAGTATGGAATTTGGCGGCGGGTATGAAATAAATATGAAATAGTATGGATTTTGGTTGATCGGTGAATAGTATGAAATTAATATGAAATAGTATGGAATTTGGCGGCGGGTAGTATGAAATCAATATGAAGTAGTATGGATTTTGGTTGATCGGTGAGTAGTATGAAATTAATATGAAATAGTATGGAATTTGGTTGAACAATGGGTAGTATGAAATTAATATGAATTAGTATGTAACGGTGATAGTATGAAATCAATACGTAAGTATGGATAGTATGAAATCAATACGTAAGTATGGATTTTGGTTGAACAGTGGGTAGTATGAAATTAATAATGGATTTTTGGTTGAACGGTGGTGGTGGGTAGTATGAAATTAATATGAAATAGTATGTATTTTGGTTGAATGGTGAGTAGTATGAAATAAGTATAAAATAATATGAATGTGGGTTGAATTAAACTTGAAAGAAAAAAAATTAAAAAAAAAATTGGTTAATAAGATTAAATTAGTAAACTTTATGTATTTTGAATTAAATAGTAAGTTAAAATACCAATGAACTATTTGGATGATATATTTACTTATAGGAGCATATGGTCAATGCCCCTTTAATTTTTCCTCCTTCCCATTTTGGTTAAATAACTTGTATATTTCTAGAATATTCTAAGCTTGTTTATAATATTTATATAAAAAACAAAGTCTAGATGATCATATTTAACCATACAATGTTTTGATATATTTATTGTCAGTTTAAAGAGGTAATAATATGATTAGGCTTTTTGGACATTATCAAATTAAATGTTTAATCAAAACAAGGAAAGATGAAGAGAAGAGTTGAGATCAATAGTTTATTCATGTATTTTTCTTCACAAAATGATATAGGAAATGATTGTGAAAACGTTATACCAACTTTTAATATATTAATTTTCATCAGGTGAATAATGGTGTGGGTAACAAAAAAAATCCCTATTGATGTTAATTATTGTGTTTATAAATTGTGTATATGTGATATTATTTTATTATTTTTCTTATTTCATCTCCAAATCTTCAATAAATAAAATTTATTATTTTTAAAAATATGAGTGTTAAATTGCAATTTTTATTTAACAAACTACCCTTTTCATTTTACGGGTATCACTTATAGCATTTAAAGTGTTCATTTACAAGTGTTATCTTCGAAATTATGGCCTTACAAGTATCACTCGTGGCCTTAAGAATTTATCACTTAGTTATAAAACTTGTCTGACATCCTTTAAATATAGTTATATCACTAGTTTACAATTTGCATCTTAAATTATATCTTCCCTATATATTAATACAAAATTCTCATATCCTATGTGTCTGTTTCTTATGCTTCGTTAGCTTTGAAAAAAAAATTTAGTACTTTGGTGTCATCCATGCCTAATATTTACCTAATTTAGTATTTTTCCTTTTATTACATCTTACCTAATTTAATTATTACCTAATATTATATTTTTTCTAATTCAATATATTTTTATTACATGTTACCTAATTTAATATTTTCTTTAACATATTTTACCAAATTCAGTATCTTACTTTTATTCTTCTAATATAAAAATATAAATAAGTTATATCTAATTAGAGAAAATCTATGTAAGTTGAATTAATTTTTATTTACAATAAAGTTGAAATAGTTTTATTATAATTCTAAATATTTATTTAAAAAAAATAGGAGTTATATAAAATTATTACAAAATGGAAATAAATATAAAAATTATAAACTTAATTTTTTTTTTATCTAATCCTAATACAATGAATTGAAAATAATATTAATAATATATATAAAAAAACTATTGTTACATCAAATAAAAAACAAAAACAAAGTGAAACAAAAAATAAACAAAAAACATAATACTAACACTACTAATAATACAAAATTATTATACCTAAAAAAAAAAATATTAAATATATTCTAAATCTCAAATACAATGCATTGATACACATATTATATATATATACGAACAAATTAGTATCTTACGCAGAAAAAAAAAAAAGAAAATAATATTACATATACTACAAAGTTAGATTCGACGATTTTTCAATAGAATTATCAGTGCTTTTATAAATTTCAATTTTTTATTTCACATATTCACATTTACACGCGGGTGTTGTATATTTTACATTTTTAAATCTCAGTTTTCTACGGGTTTCCCGTCAAGTTTAGGGTATTGTGATATATTTTACAACTAATTTCGTGACTCACGGTAAAAATAACTTAAAAATTCTCTATTGTGAAAACCAGTCTTACTGTGATTAGAACAAATAATGTTCTTGATATATAACAACTAATTTCGTGACTCACGGTAAAAAAAAAAAACTTGCAAATTTCTTAATTGTGAAAATCAGTCTTACTATAATTAAAACAATTAATGTTTTGATTCGTGTGTAAGAATCATTTATTATTAAAACAGAACAAATAATGTTACGATTATTATGTACAATTTTCAATATTATTCTTTTGGTATTTTTAATGAATATTACTTTTTTTATCCTGCATAATATGCGCGTGTCTGCTTCGCATGCTTCGTTTGACAAATAATAAATTATGGTGTTTCAGTTGCTTAGGTTTCATACGAGCCTAATATCTAGCTAATTAATATTTTCTTTTATTGTATCTCACATAATTAAATTTTTTCATTTTATTATATTACCTAATTTAATATTTTTTATTATATTTTGTCTAATTCAATATTTTTCTTTTATTATCCTAGTATAAAAACACAAATAAGTCGTATATAATTAGTGTAAAAGATCAAAGTTAGTTATTTTAATTAAAAGATAATTACATGAGATATAATTTTAATTAGAAAAATTATTATGAAAATTATTAAATAAGTCGTGTTTATAATAAAAGTTAATATAATATAATTTTTTAGTTTTAAATATTCTATAGTAAATTAAGATTTATTTGAAATAATTTAAGTATGTAACTAAATATTAGTAATGAATTCAACTGTAACATAAAAACATAAAATTATATAATAATAATAATAATAATAATAATAATAATAATAATAATAATAATAATAAATTATTATTATTATTATTAAATATTAAAATCGGTACAATACGACACGAGTTGAGAGTATGACATTCGTTTGGTTTTTCAAAGTATGTAACTAATATTATTAACGAATTTAATCTAAATATAAAAATATAAAATAACATAATAATAATTAATAAATAGAGAGTAAGCACGAGTTTAGAATGTGATTTCTTTTGAATTTTTATAAGTATGTAAATAAAATTGCTAACGAATTGAATCTAAACATGAAAATAATTTTTTTTAATAACTATAATAATTAATAAATAAGTTAGACATGTAAAAGGCAAGGATTGATATTACATCATTTGAATTTTTCATTTTACATAATAATTTGTAATTATCACAAATATTTTTGATATTTATCTCTTGATAAACCACGTGTAATACACGGGTATTAAACTAGTATATATATATATATATATATATATATATATATATATAAACGATATTTTTTAATGTAAAATTGACACTGTTATAGTTAAAAATCGCGGTCACAAACAAATTTTTCTCAAAACTCAATTTTCTCAATATTATTTGGTCATCTTTTTAACCAAAAATAAATAATAATTGTAGTAATTATTGTGGAAATATGGAGACTATTTGTATAACTATTACTTAAGAATTTGAACTTTTCATTTTACATAAGAATTTGTAATTATCACAAATATTTTTTATATTTATCTCTTAATAAAACCCGTGTAATACATGGATATTAAACTAGTGTGTATATATATATATATATATATATATAAACGATATTTTTTAGTGTAAAATGGACACTGTTATAGTTAAATATCGCAGTCACAAACAAATTTTTCTCAAAACTCAATTTTCTCAATATTATTTGGTCATCTTTTTAACCAAAAATAAATAATAATTGTAGTAATTATTGTGGGAGCAAGTCTCCTAGGTGACGGTCATATGGATCATTTATTATTCGACGGAGTTCTATACCTATTCAGATCCGAATTTGATACATCAAATTGGGTCAGATTAGTCAAATTTATACATCAAATTGGGTCAGATTAGTCAAATTTATTGGGTTTGGGGTTTCATCACATGACATAAGACCCGTCTTTGCCTTATCATGGAAATATGGAGACTATTTGTATAACTATTACTTAAGCAACCACAAAATAAGTCGAAAGCAACAATCAACTTATGTGATAGTGATCAAGTTTTGTCAAAGGTCTCCTCTATATAAACTCGACCAATTAAATATTGTTTTTAAAATTTTTATCACACACATAAATGTAAATTTTCCTTTTCTTCCCGCCTAAAAGGCAAGAATACAGGGGAAATGACGTCAGCACTTTCATGGATCAGAGCAGACGAATCAGCCAAAGAGGCACTCGTCAGAATTCTAACGGAGCGGCCATCTGTCGTGTTGCCGCCGCCGCTCCACCGGCTCCCCCTTCGCGTCGGCAACATCGTCGAGATTGTGGGGCCCTCTCCTTCCGCCAAAACCCTAATCCTTATCCAGGTGAAAATGAGCAATTAAATTCCAACGACCAATTGCTATAATGAAATAGACTCCTCGGTTTCGAAAATTTCAAAGTTTATGTGAATTTTTTTCCCCTTTTGCTTAGGCTGCGATTAATTGTATTTTGCCTAAAGAGTGGAAGGGCGTGCAATATGGAGGGCTCGAGCGCGCGGTGTTTTTTATTGATTTGGACTGCCGTTTTGATGTTCTGAGCATTTCACGAGCGTTGGAACAACGGATTATTGGGGTTAATGGTATTTTTTTCTTTTTGGGATAAACCAGAAATGGTGTTTTTCTTTTTTATTAATTAAATGACTATTAGTTACTTTATTTTGTTCAATAATGGCTAGGATTAAGAAGCAGCATGACGAGGAATGAGAATGAATATGATAAAGAATTGTTTGCAGCATGTATGCGACGATTCATGTATACCCGATGTTACAATAGTTTCGAATTTCTTGCTACTCTTAAGGTGAGAACCTCCCTCCACCATCCCCCCACCCCCACCCCCTCACCCCCACCCACCTTTTTTATATATATTTTGTGTGTTTGTGTGTGTGAATTGTTGGCTGTTGATAAAATGAATGCCTTATTTCTGCTAATTTCTCGGGATGATTAGATTTTGTTTCTTTACTCGGCTGCTAATAAGAGGCAACGAAATCCAAGATATCTTTATTTGACACTCACTTGTCCTTATAAGTTAAAACTAGAATCTATGTGTCGAAGATTTCTACTATTCCATTTCAAAATGAGTGTCGGGTTTCGAACTCTAGAATATGAAAATACTTCTATTCTCGGAGTAGGTTTGAATGGAAGATGACAGAACCTTTGGGTGCTTGTTGTAATAATGTATCCGTGCTGTGAGCTTTCACCTATTATTGCAGACATTGCAATACCAGCTTCAGAAAGATAAGGAAATGCAATGCAGTGCAGCTTATATGCTAATAATCGACAGGTTTGCAGACTGAACCTTATATTGGTTTCAGCATTTCATTTTTTATTTTTATAATTTTTGTAGATACTGAAGTAATTTATATCACAAGCACCTTATGTGTGATCCTTTGATACATACCAGTATTGGAGCTTTTTACTGGATGGATCGTGCTTTACCATCTTCATCAACAGGGATAAACAACAGGTGATGGCTTACAATCAATTCTTGCTTGATTATGTTCCCTTTTCTCAATTTTTTGTAATTAACCCTTTATTTAATGACTTTCAAGAATGAATCTTCTGTGTGTAGCTTACTTTTTTCTTTTTTTGGAGACAGGAAGGGCCTTTCACTTCAAACAGTGACCGAAGCCATAGTTCGAGAGATCCAGAGGCTTCTGCAGATGCATCCCATGCTTGTTTTAGCTGCCAAATCAGCAACATTTGGCGATAAGCAATCGGGAAATGAAGTTACGAGGTTGGTGAGAAATATGGATTTACTGTTCAAGGTTCAATCTTCCGGATTTATGAACAAACTCGATTTTCTTGTTGTATCAAGACAATAAATTGATTTTACAACTGGCAGCGTGCTCTTTATATTAAGGTTTTGCAGGAGTTAAATATATCAAAAGAAGCACGGTATACAATTTTATTGGAGTGCTTACCAATCCATCTGTGATAATCTTTTTAAGATAATTACAAAACTACCCCTGAGATTTATCCTAATTACAAAAAAGAAACAATTGTTCGTAAATTAATATTTATTTTTATTTTTAATTAGGCTTGATTTCAGTGGTAGTTTTTGTAATTAAACCTAATTTGTGATTTATTATTATTATTATTATTTTATTTATTTTTTATTTTTTTGTAATTAGGCTAAATCTCAGTGGTAGTTTTTGTAATTAAAACTAATTTGTGGATGTGGAAGCATTTCTACTTAGGCATTTTAGTTTGGTCTGGCCTCCACAAATAACTGTTTTTTATGTTTTTTTTTTTCCAATTAGGCTAGACCTCGGGGGCATTTTTTTATTTTTATTTTTGTGTATATATATATATATTGGATATGGAGGCCTCCACTAATAGTATTTTCAGCATTGGATTTGTCTTGTCCTTTTTTTATATATGAAACATTACATTTTTTTGCTCATAGACATTTTGGAAAAAGAACCGATGAAAAGTCGTTAGATTCAAGAGGTCCTTGGAGCCTATCACATCGGGACTACATGCCATCAGTGTGGCAGGTACAATCTTTTAGTATATTCATGATTGTGCGCTACAGTTACTAGTTTTTTTTAGCATATTCATGCGTATTTGAATTAACTTATGAAATACTTTTTATTATAGACTCGCCAACAATATAACTTGAGTATCTTTGTGTTGCTGCAGTCCTTTGTCTCGCACAGAGTACTTTTGAGACCTTCAGGTTCGAATCCAAGAAACTGTACATAAAATGTGCTTCTTGTCTTTTTATATTTTTTAATGTAATATTAATATGCTTGCTGTTTATACTGTGTTGTTACAGAGGGTGAAAGTAAACATCATAATAATCATCCTACTTTTTTCGCGGAATGGCTGTTGCCACAGTTGAAGTTTTCAGACAATTTTAGGATAAATGATGTATGGTAACTCTGTTCAGTTACTTGATTATATAACTATATATTGATTATTGTTCAATTTTAGGATTGTTAACAATATGGATTTTATTTTTTATTTTCTACAGGATGGTGTAGTAGTTAATCTATGAGCTGGATGTGATCTGGGCAAAGATTGTTTGAAGAGGCTCTTGTAATCGGCTATCAAATAGGCAATGAAGGAAAGCAATAGATGTGTTTTATTAAAAGGGAGTGCCTGGGAATAAATTTTTTTTTAAATGAGTGTCAGCTTGTAATTAAAAAAAAAAAGAGAGTAATGTTTAATGTTTTCAGATCTTAACCTATTGTTTCCTATTTTGCATAATTTAATCATAATCTATAAGCACGGTTTCTGATCTTGTATAATTTGATCAGGATCTAACAGTTGGGAGAAATGTTTGAAGAGTTAGAGGGCTATGATTATTTTTCACAAACTTAGTTAAAACGTAGTATTTTATTATCTTTTCATGTCTAGCCCATGAAGGCATCGCATATTCATAAAAGAATAATGAGAGCATACTGAAATTAAATCAATATTTTTATTTCTTAGATTAATTATTTAATGGGACTCAGCATATACCGGGGAAAAAAAGGGTGATGTATGAAATCATTTTTATTCCACCTTTTTCAATCCCATTTATTATGAAAATTAAAATTATGTTTGTTCAGTTTGTTTTAATTAGAAGTTAAATCATTTCAAATCTTTACCTTTTTAATAAAATTTTGAACAGATAACATTTCATTATAAACACGCAAATTTGTATAAAAATATAGTACAATCATGTATCTATCAACAATGAAAATCCAATCAAATTTTTTCATTCTCAATCATAAATCTTTATAAAATTTATCAAATATATTTTCAAAATTCGCAAAAAATCAATAAGTTTTCAAGTATCTAGAACTTAAAAAATGAAATGGAACAATTTCACACATTTCTTTTCTTTTCCAACTTTTGACTTAATTACTTAGAAAAGGAAAAGGGAAGCTTTTTCTTCTCTCTTTGTTGATAACTTTGTGAGAAAAATAGTTAAAGCCCTAAATACCAAAAAAAAGAAGAAAAAAAATTATTTGCTAATAGAATCAACTGTCAATGGCTTCTCCTACTCTAACGATCTACACTTTTTCTTCCATTTTCCAGCACCAAGTGCTGTTTTCGCTACTGTTACTTTTGCTTGCTACGTCGATCGGCGCATCGGGGAATCAGTTCAAGTTGGATGGCAAAGTGTTGGAGCTCGATGATTCCAATTTTGACGCCGCAATCTCGACTTTTGATTATATTTTCGTCGATTTTTATGCTCCGTGGTGTGGTCACTGCAAGCACCTCGCCCCTGAGGTTTGATTCATTTTCCGGCGTTCTATTTTTGGCTTTTTTATTGGATTTCGGTTTTATTAATTTGATTTGTTCCCATACAGAGATGAATGTGCTTGAGTTGTATTGACATGTAGATCGAGCGCATATTCTGAGTATTTTTGTGTTTTTATTTGAGCTGCTTTTGACCACGTCTGTCATATGGATATGCTGTTTAAGGCAAAGCTTTTCGGATGTAATTTATACTCTGTGTTTATCTTGGAAATTCATACAATAATATTTTACTTTTTTTAAAAATCATAGCATACCACTGCTTTTGTGATGTTGTGTTGATTCCAACCTAATCAGATGAAAAAACCGTGGAATTATGGTGGTTATAATTGAAGAAATTAGAATTGTCTCTTGAATTAGGATGTGTTGTAATTATTCTTCTGGATTAGAACTTATATAACACGTGCAATAATTCGTCCAAATGTTACTTTCTCGATGGGACTAAAACAATTGTGTGTTCAACAAATGCAATCGGCTTTTCATGTCTTTGTTTTCTTGTTTCTATGTGATTATTGGTCTTACAGTATGGGTGAGGACCATGAGGCCCTATTAGCCATTTGTTTCGAACTGAATCCATTTACCAAGAAAACTGACATCTGGAGATGTTGAATTGCAGTTAGATAAAGCGGCCCCTATTCTTGCTGGATTGAAGCCGCCCATAGTTATAGCAAAGGTAGATGCTGACAAGTACAGAAAGCTCGCTTCTAAGCATGATG
The DNA here is from genome assembly GCA_014905375.1 of Phtheirospermum japonicum. Taxonomy (NCBI): domain Eukaryota; kingdom Viridiplantae; phylum Streptophyta; class Magnoliopsida; order Lamiales; family Orobanchaceae; genus Phtheirospermum; species Phtheirospermum japonicum. The sequence continues at coordinate 1,299,598 of BMAC01000029.1, read as the reverse complement.
TTGAGTATGTTGCCTTGGACTTTAATTTATTGATTTATTCTGAGTGAAATGTAAAATAGAAGAAATGGTTAGCCAAATATATCATTTGAGTTTGAGTAATGTTGGAAAAGTACTTTAAAATATATTTTGTACTTAATGCAGTGGATATCCAACTCTAAAGATTTTTATGCATGGAGTTCCAACGGAATATCATGGGCCCCGCAAAGCCGATTTGCTAGCTCGATTTTTGACCAAGTTTGTTGCTCCTGATGTTGCTATTCTCAATTCTGACTCTGCTATCAAAGACTTTGTTGAAGCAGCAGGCACAAATTTTCCTATATTCTTAGGCTTTGGCTTGGATGAGTCCGTGATATTAAATTTGGCCGTCAAGTATAAGAAGAAAGCATGGTTTTCTGTTGCCAAAGATTTTTCGGAGGATGTCATGTCCTTATATGATTTTGATAAGGTGCCTGCTTTGGTTGCAATTTATCCAGCATACAATGAACAGAGCATATTTTATGGGCCATTTGAAGGTTAGCTTGTATTTGCTTGTCATTTTATCATTTAAACCAGTGGTTATCCAAAAAAAGTCTCCAAGTGCAGTTATTATCAAATCGCTGTCAAAAGTATGCTTTGTATAAAGATTTTGTGTCAATGCCTTGGATTTTACACACACACACACACACACACACACATATATATATATATATATTTTAATCTTGAAATCGAAATATTCTTGAGGTACTTTGAAGTTACTTGAATCGTAGACATTCTTTGGTATTTTAGTTGGATTTGACCTTTTTTAATTGTTAACTCATCACTTATATAGTTTCTAAATTTCTTGCCCTGCCCTGCAGATAAATTTCTGGAAGATTACATAAAACAGAGTTTGGTGCCTCTAATATTGCCTATAAATCAAGAGTCATTGAAGTTACTTAAAGATGACCAAAGGAAAATTGTTCTAACAATCATGGAGGATGAAGTAGATGAGAAATCCGAGACATTAATAAAAGTTTTGAAGTCTGCTGCCTCTGCAAATCGCGACTTAGTATTTGGTTATGTTGGGTTTAAGCAGTGGGATGATTTTGTTGAATCATTCGAAGTCGACAAGAAAACTCAGCTCCCAAAGATGGTTGTATGGGATGGCAATGAGGAGTATTATACTGTAAGTTATGCTTTCTTGATAAGTTTTTTTGTGATTGCACTAGTCTTTCTCGACGACGTCTATTTGATAAAAGGTTCGAACTAAAACTTTAACACTAGTTTTCAGATTTGCACTGGACTCCAAAACAAATACAACTTTGAAAGTTCAAATTAATCTCGTAAGCTGAATATATTGAAATATCCAGTTACTGTTTCCTTTTTTTTTTGAGGAAAGATTAATAATTAGAGCCGGCAATTCTAAGACCGGCCCGGCCCAAAAATGTAGGATTTGGGCTCATACTTTAGAGGCTCAAAAACGGGCATGTTTGGCCTTTCCCATACATCTGCAGCCCGGGATGGCCCGACCTTTTACATTAGTTTTCTACCTATAGGCTGGGTTAGGTCCTCTAAAATGGAGGGCCGTAGGAATTTTGACCCGGACTGATTTTGGATTTGGCCCGATGCCCCCGAGTCGACCTGGCCCATTGCCAGGCCCAGTTACAATATTGGATGATTCTTGGGTTTTCCAATGGGACAACCTTCCAAATATTCTTCTCTGAAGTTTATGTTGTCTGACTTCCTCTGTTTTGCATTTCAAAGTGTTCTTTTTCAGAATCTGCAAATGTTTTACTTCTAAATTTCCATTCCAATTTTGCTGCTGCTTCTTTTTCTATTATTAATTTTTTTTTTTTTTGGGTTGAACAGGTTATTGGTTCAGATAGCGTAAACGAAACTGACATGGGCAACCAGGTCTCGAAATTTCTCGAAGGCTACAAAGAAGGAAGTGTTGTTCAAAAGAATCTCTCCGGTCCAACCATGATGTCATTCATAAAGTCGAATATTGGAGTTAAGATATTTCTCATTTTCCTTTTTGTTTTATTGGTAATGATACTAATCTTGTCGACGATGAAAGAAGAACCTCTGACTGTTGGCACGCGAGAGCAGTCCGAAGATAGGAGGACCTCGACCTTTTCAACCGAAGATACAGACAAGGAGGATTAGATTTGGTGCTTTTTGACATATTTTGACACGGGGTGGGGCAAAGCGTACGGAGATTACACAGTGATTTGGATAATAGTGATAATTTCATCTGTAGTCTCTCATTTTATGCATTTGTGGCTTTTTTGTTTCGTCTGCTCGGGAGAAATTTAGTTAAGATTGTTTATTCTGAATTAAAAGATGGACGATATCTCATTTTGGTTTCTGTACACTGTAGTTTGTGTTGGAGTACTGTTAAAAATGAGATTGAAAATGTGTGATTGAATGTCTTCGAGAGAGTAAACATTGTGATATTTGTTTATTTATTTGTGACTTTACGATTTAATTTATTTAATGGATATAACTCCGACGACTGAATGAATACTGTATTATTTAATTCAAAAAATATAATTAAAAATGAGTTACTTTTGTAATGTTTTTCTTTTCTTTTTTCTTTTTTTTGAATAAACTATGTAGGCTTTTGTTTTTTATTCATCTTTTAATTTTTATTTTTTTTTGGTGTAAAATTATCGTGAGGTAATTATTAATGATGTTTTATGACGTTATTGGTGGTTCCAGAGTTTTTGCTTGAATATTATGACTTATTTTACTGCTTTTTTTAGTCACGTCATTACTTCTCTCAAATTGTTTACTTGAATATTAGGATTTATTTTAGTACCGCATCATCAACTAGCTTATCAACTTTACATGTAGCTTATAATATTAGCTATTGTAACTTATAATATTAGTTGTTATCTCCATTTTGATAAAAATATGGTATCCAGTATATTATAAGATCATTTCTAATGTATATATAATTTTTTTTTTGTATAAAATTCAAAATTCTTATATGGCAAAAAAAATATGAATAGTAATTAATCTACTTCGGGATGATGTGCATATTGTACATTCACAGTATTCCTTATTTATTCAAATCTTTATATTATTTGATTTATTCATCTCTCGTCTTCACTGATTAATAATTTAAATCTTCACTGATTAATAATTTAAATTATTTTACACAATTTACATTTATTATATTTATCATGTCAGTGGAATTCATGGTGTATTGTTAAAGATGCCTGATAATTATTATTTAGAATATTTTAAGAATATGTCAGAAGGAAATAATTTAAATTATTTTACACAATTTACCTTTATTGTATTTATCATGTGGATTCATGGTGTATTGTTAAAATGCATAATTATTATTTAGAATATTTTAAGAATATGTCAGATCATCTGTCAACGTATGATGTTTTTAATATCCACGATCAATTCAAAGATGGTTATAATATTAATCGGCACTTTAGCACCGACCCATTTAAAATTTTATCAGGGGTGAGCCTTGACAACGAGTGATACTAATAATAATATACTAATGATAAATTATCAGAGGTCAGCATTGACAACGAGTGATACTAATGATAATATACTAATGATAAATTGGAATCAGATTAACTTCAGTTTTGATCATTTTTAGCCTATGATATATCAAACTAATGCTAACGCTTCTAACGAATGCATAAAACTTTTTAAAACAATATCTCTATTATTTATAAGAAACTAATTAAAAATAATCATTCAGAAGGGTGTTTTTCCTGTCCACCCACAATTATAATTTTGTGAATTACAATGCTTTTAAATAAAAATCGTACACATGTAGGGTGTAGTTTAATCTTATTTGAAAAATATTATACATCCAATAACAATTTCTCTTTTAATAGAGACATAGAGACATAAAGTGAATGATGTGTATTCATATTTATTTATCATTATTATATACTAATCCCTTGATGAAATATTAATATGGCCACAAGGTCATAAACTCTGTTTAAATAAAAATAAGAAATCTTTGTAATCGATAATCCAATACACCGATAAATCCTTCAAGTCTTTTTTAAAAACCCAAATATACGGGCCCGTTAAAGCCCAATACACTTTTAAAAAAAATACCAAATATATCCTCAGTCATACGATCACTAAGGTCGGATGACTTTGGAGATGGGACAGGATAATTTTATCTTCTATTCTCATACGGTCTTGTACATGATACTATAATCCTCTGTTTAATTTGGGTGACGGTGTGAGTGTGACGAAAATGAGTAGGAATCGTATAATACGTTTACTTTGAAGGATTAATCTGGATTGTCGCGCTATTGACATTTTTGCCCTTAAATCGGCTGGTGCTTATATCCCCCCAGTAGAAACACAAATCTCTCAAATTCAACCCACCGAATTACTGATTGAGGGGAGGGGTTAATGCATATTCACACGAATCAACGGATTCAAATATAACAATAAAATTTATAAATTACTACACACATGCTGATTTACACATAAATATATATAATACACTCTTCATTTATTTCTTTTTTTCCTAGCCCACTTCAATTATTATCACACCATAATTCTTCAAATATACAAAATATCAACAATGGATGATAGAAAATATATGAGAACAATCAATGTAATTTATTCTTTTTTTCTGATTATTTTGTTGTTATCGTATCTTTATTATTAATTGTAACTCGAAATTTCAAAAAACTCGTCACAACATTTTCGACAGTGGTACACAAATAATGGAAGCAATTTTTGGACCTTATTGACCGAAAATTGAAGACATTTTTGGCCCTGGACTGCCAAAATATGAAGCAACATTTATGTCTGGTTGACCGAAAACTGTCTATATCATCCACAAGTGGCCGAAGATTATTCATATTTCAGCCACTAGTAGCCAAAAACTGTTCATATTTTAAGCCTTGGTTTGCTTAAATTTTTCATATTTTTAACCACCGGTGATCAAAATTTTCTTCAATTTCAACCACTGGTGGATGAATACTATACAGAATTGGTCATACATGTATTGATTTTCTCCAACTTCTTTTTTTTCTGTCAGTTTGTAACAAGAATCGAACATGTTTTTACAAAATCTAGTGTCGTTAATCTATTGAAAATGAGTTAGTTATGGATTATACAAATGACTTCACAACATAACAATATTTTGAGACTCGTGATCATTTGATAAGTTGGGTACACACGGTTGCAAACGTAGTGAAACATTCAGACAGTGGTGGTAAGTGTAAGCCTCAGGTAATGTTCGATTTCGAACGTAGTGGGGCATATCGTGTAACCAAACTCAAATCGTTGTGTGGGAGAAATGACGACGTGGATGTAGAGGGCGGCTGTGATTGATACTAGAATGTTAAAATATTAATATTTATCAATGACAACAATAATCTAAAATTTACAATAAAAAATATAAGTATAATTAATCAACAATGATTTACAAAAGTTCTAATTGCTAATAGATTAAAATCCACCTATCCTGACCATTTAACTATATTTTAACTGTAATTTTAGTTGATAAAATGATCTCCATTCGTATGTATTCGGTTGTTAATCTCAAATGATGCACTCCCTTTCGTGGGCCTTAATCACTTACTTCCCTTCAACAAATACAATGTAATATTAGAGGATGGATGAAATATTTCTGGTTTTAAATTTGAAATGCTTATATTTGTATCATACGTATTTCAAATTTCACAAGCCTGTTAAAATATGTGTTAGAGACATAGTGAATAAAAAAAAAAAGATTTTAGAATTAAGGTTAATAAGTCACTAGACTAACCACAATAGGGTGAAAGATTTTCATGCTGTTCAAATCAAACGCGTTTACATGATACAAAAGATAAAGGGGGGAATTGCCAAATACTCCCCCTAGAAAAATGTATTTGTCAAATACCCCAATTAGTTTTAAAAAATGCCAAATACTCCATACATATTTGGCCTTCCTTCCAATCAAAATTCACTTATTCCTCTCCCATTCGAATCAGCCCTAATTCTCCTTCCTTCATCGCCTTCAATTCGTGCGCCCAAATCCGCTCTCCTAATTCGTCGCCTCCTCTCCATCGCCGTCGCCACCTCTCCATCGTCGTGCGCTCTCTTCACCTACGCTCTAATCCTCGGTCTAATCCCTTACAAGGAGTAGTTCAAGGCGGGGGCGGTCTAATCCTCGGTTCGCTAATCCCCTGCGCTCTCTTCTATTTCCTTCAATTCTACCTCAAATGACACCGTTTGCCCCCCTCAAACCCTCCATCTCGGTCCACGGCGGCGGTGAATCTCTCCGAGCTGCCTCGCTCATCCTCGCGCGCCAATTTGCTGGCCCGTGGCTCCGCCGGGCGCGCCAGCTTGTCGGCCCGGGCGGCTTCAATTACAAAGCCGAGCGACTCGCCTTACTACATTGGGTTGGATCGAGTGCGAGAGGATCCTTATGATGAAATCGCCAATTCGGACGGTATTATTCAGCTCGAGTTGTCGGAAAATAGGGTAAGGATACATGATTTCTCATTTATCATTATTATTTTGCTTGTTTGTGGATTTGGGAGTGATTATTTGTATTGAGTCTAACCTAATTTTTCTATCATTGCTTTGAAATTGTCGTTGGATTTGATTGAGGAGTGGCTTTCGCAAAATTCTACCCATTCGACACTTGGCGTTGGGAGTCAGGCTTTGGGTCTCAGCGGGATTGCAACGTACCAGCAAATGGATGGATTAATGGAGTTCAAAGTGGTAATGAAAATTTGATTTTATTAATTTTATTTTTACTTGGTTAATATTTTGGATGAAGTTAAGACTGACGCATCACTTGTCAATTATTATTAATGATGTGATTTTAATGGCGATAACCCTGTAAATAAAGTGTTGATTTTGATGGTTTAGAAACAAATTTGTATTAATATTGTGTTGATTTTGGCGCTTCGTTGTGGATGGCAGTTTGTGCCTCTGTTCTAGTGTTAACTGTGTCGTGTTTGGTTTTAATTGCTGGTGGTCGAGGACTGGGAACATTCAAGAGTGGTCTCCAGGGTGGAGTTCATATTGTGAAGACGGAGCAGGCTGAGGATATTGCTGGTATGAAAGATAAATTTGCAGTTTATAAGGAAATTATTGAAGCATGTGATGTGTTTGCATCTACTTAGCACGTTTGAATTTATTTTAATCTCTCTCACTGTTTATATTTTTTATCATGCTGCATCACTTTAGTTGAGCTGGTGAAACAGTGCCAACCTATTTTAACATGAACCTCTTTAGGTCATACTTATATCTTACGTGAATTTACTTTGTTCTTCTTGCATGAATTTTATCCTTCAAAAGAACTATTATAATATGAAGTTATGTGATTTCAGGGAAAATGCTCGGGCAGATACTTGTTACTAAGCAAACTGGGCCTCAAGGAAGAGTTGTCAGCAAGGTTTGAAAAATTCGAATATACATAGGCTTATAGTTGTGGCTGAAGCCCATAAAAAATTTGTCTTCAGGAATCATTTATGTTGTTTACTATTAATATTCATTTTGTCGAGCTTATATTTGAAATTACGTCTAGGATTTTGTTTTATTATCATTAGTTGTTTAATCAGACATCTTATGATGTCTTATGAAGGATTATTGATTTCTATCTATAGGTGTATTTGGCTGAGAAGTTAACCCTTGTTAATGAGATGTACTTTACCATTACTCTTGATCGTAAATCTGCTGGTCCTGTAAGTTTCTAAGATTGAGGCTCTATTCGTGTTCTTGACTCTATGTTGGCAATCAAAATTTCCGTTTATTTTATAAAAAAACACGTTGCACTTTTTTCTATCGCTTTATTTTATTTGGTTATGCATGGGTTATGTATGTCTCAGTCTCTTAAAATCTTCCAGAGATGTACTTGTACAATTATTGTGCAACAGAGAAATTAAACTAAGGGCCCTACCTTGCTTGTAGAGTTAGGGTTTTTTTTGTTCTTTTTTTTTAACAATACTAATTTGCATGCCGGCCTTATGCATTCCATGCTATTATACTCTTTTTGTACATTATATTTCATGTACTATGGAAAATTGCTGGTGATCTTGTAAAAAAAAAAATGCTATAATTGTAAATCTGTGTTCTGGTAATATGCTTAATGTTTCTATTTTCTTGCATGACTAACGTGCGACACTCTTACTAAAGATATCTATCTGCTGAGCCATGTGTTCTCTAAATCTTGCAGCTTATTATTGCCTGTAAAAAAGGAGGAACCAGTATCGAAGATCTTGCTGAGGAACACCCAGAGCTGATTATAAAGGTTAGATTCCCTTTTATTATTCTGAGATACATCTGTGTTGTAGAAATGATTCTTTTAGATGTAATTTGGTTTTCTGTTTGTGGAGTATGTGTTTTTGTGCTATGAAGTATTGGTTTTCAATTTGTGGAGTATGTGTGTTTGTGCTATGAAGTATTCGTTTTCTATTTATGGAGTATGTGTGTTTGTGCTCTGAGGTATTGGTTTTCTGTTTGTGGAGTATGTGTGTTTGTGCTCTGAAGTATTCGTTTTCTGTTTGTGGAGTATGTGTGTTTGTGCTCTGAAGTATTGGTTTTCTGTATGTGGAGTATGTGTTTTTGTGCTATGAAGTATTTTGTTTTCTGTTTGTGTAGTATGTGTGTTTATGCTCTGAAGTATTGGTTTTCTATATGTGGAGTATGTGTTTTTGTGCTATGAAGTATTGTGTTTTCTGTATGTGGAGTATGTGTGTTTGTGCTCTGAAGTATTTTTTTTGTGTGTGTGTTTTTTGTAGCGTGATGAGAGACGTTTGTTGAGAGCCAAGTATTGTGGCAACACTTCTCTTGAGTGATGTCAATCACATGAAGAATCAGTTGGAGAAAGATGTACTCGATTTCTCCAATTCCAGGAAGTAGAGGAGTTGGCAATGGGCAGAAAAACATGTCTTGGTTCTTGTGCGTTTTCTAGGAAGTAGAGGAGTAGGAAGTATTTGTGAAGTTTTTAGCCTTTGACATGTTAGGTCTCTGCACGTACAATTGTTGTAGTGTTTTGCAAGTTCTGAAATGTAAAATGTGGATGGTATTAGGTTGTGCATACCAATGTGTTGGTTCTTGTGCTGCGAGGTATCGATATTTGTAATACAATGTAGGGGTATTTCAAACCTAATGACATGTGTTGGTGTTTAACATGAATAGCTTAGCTCCTTTGCTTCTTTCTTTTTCTCTTCTTTCTGCTCTGTATTTCTTTCTTAAGTGGTAGGTGACGTCGTAAGAAGTATTAGGTTTTTTTTACACTGCAAGAAACCAATACTCCCGTACACAATAACCAATACTCTTCTGTTCAGAAACTAATACACTAACCAAGATGCTAGTGTTTGTAATGCGATGTGCTAGTGGGCAAAAAAAAAAAAAAAAATCTCGCCGGAAAATTTTCGGCGGCGGCGGGCGGCGGCAGGTGGTGGCAGCAGGTGGTGGACCATTTTTTTATTATTATTAATATTATTATTATTATTATTATTATTATTATTATTAGTTATTTTAATAGTAAGGGTATTGTGGTATATTCATATCACAATTTTGGACTATTTGCAAAAATGAGGGACCATTTGACTTAAATCTACAAGTTGAATTATTTGACAAATTCATCTATGTCTTAGGGAGTATTTGGCAGTTCCCCCAATTAGACTTTGATGACCCTTAAGCTCCATCTATGTTACACAATTAATTTTGTTTCTCAGTAACCGAAAAAATCACACACAAATTTTTTTTTCTAATTTTATTAGTCTTACTTTAAGCTCTTTATATCAGGCAACTTGCAATAGAAATAAAAGATTAGGTTCTACCTAAAAATTATTATGTAGATTTTGTAGCTATATTACAAAGAAAACAGTTGTTGAAGATTTGTCATTAAAAAAAAAAAAGAAAGAAAGAAAGAAGCATACTATTCATTCACTATTGAATGAAAATTGCATCTATTTTCAGTTGATTTTAACCAAAAATTGCTTCAATTGTCATTTAGTAGTGACCGAAAAGTTCAGCATTTCCTAATCATTACACACCTAAGATTGATGAAAAAATCATCACCCTCTCACTAAAAATATAAATAACTTTCGGTCACTATTTCATCGAAATAGATTCCGAAAATCGACGCATTTGTAGTAACTATTTACCGAAAATGGATTGAAAATTCATCATCTTCCTACCGAAAATTAACTAAACTCTATATCTGTTGCGGGTTGTTGATCTGACATTTTAGTGGTCTTCAGTGGGTGGGTCCATTGCCGCTCGCCAGTGGGTGGAGGTGGTCGGGGCATTTTTCTTTTTTATATGTCTGCTCCAGTTTTCTCTTCTTTTTTCTCTCTCTCTCATTTTCTTTGGTTGGGTTTAGAATGGGTGTGATTAGTAAAGCAAAATTTGGAAAACTATTACATAAACGGAGACAAATGGTAGTTTAGAAGTTTCACATATGTATAATTAATAAAAATGAAAAATAAATAAATTCTGAAGGATGCTAATAGAGGTGTTAAAACGGTTTCGGTTAACCAGTTGAGCGGTTACAGTTAAACGTTGACCGGTGGTTCCGGTTATAACCGTAACCGACAACCGGTTCTTTGGTGGTTAAGTTACGATTAACCTGACCGGCTAACCATAACTGCCGGTTAACCAGTCATAAAAATATTATGGTTGTGAAACCGCCCCGGTTAATATTCGTTTGAAATCAAAGGCTAAGATCAACTAGCCGTTGAAGATCAACGACTGGAATTTAAAAACCAAAACTAGCCATTGGCAGTTAACCATGGTTAACCGGTTTAACCGTCGAATAACCGAACCGGTTAACTGTTCTTCTTCTTCTCTTATATTTTCAAACTTCGAGTCAAGTTGCTAATTTGTGGAAAAAATTATATCAATAATATTCTTACTCTTCTTAATCTCGCTTTACTAAATTCTCTTTTATAATATTAATATGACAAGCTCTTCTCGTCGAGGTTGAGGATCTCGACGAGAATCTTCGGTCGTTACCGAAGATTATGTTTCTGATGAGATGATGGCGGAAGAAGTTGAAAACCTATATAATCAAATCAACTTCGGCGGGTAAAATCAAACCAATTTTGAAGAGAATTTGCCTAGCTCTGACGAACTCGAACCACCAGTCGCCGTCAATTTGGATAAGATGAAGAGGGAGCGGGTGATATGCCACCGCCTCAACCGAAATCGAGGGAATATCAATCCCCAATCTTCCGATATCATTTTACAAGAACGACGATCAACGACGAATCTCGGGCGCAATGCAATTATTGCACGACTCATTACGCCTTCGGTTCGAAAAATAATAGAAACTACGGATCGCTCAAATACCACCGGGGGAAGAAGCATCATCCCGACAAATACGGCGTGGAAAGCTTTCAAACACAACTAAATTTCTCATCTTCATCTACCGTCGGCGTTAGGACCGGCGGCCAATGTACGAGTTATAGTTTATTTAAATATACCGAAAGTGGTCATATAAAGTTTCTTGCAAAATTTGTTTCCGTTATGGGTCTTCCTTTTAATCATGCACATAGTAGTCATTATGAAGATTATACTAGGGGTGCATTTAATCCATCTAGCACTAGGATTTCACGAAATAAATTGACTCACGATATTGGAAAAATGGCTGATGAATATAAGTTGAATTTGATTTTAATATTTGATAGTTTGACTCACAGTGTCTCTATATGTTTGGATATTTGGACAGATTGCTATCATAATCATAATTATATGGGAATTACTTGCTATTAAATTGATAATTCTTGGATTTTGCAAAAATATTTAATTGCATATAGAGAGTTTGATAGTGCGCATAAGCGGTAAATATTTCGCGCAAAATAGTCAATGTTTTGTCTGAGTATCATTTAGGTAACAAAATATTTTCAGTTTCATTTGATAATGCCGCCACTAATACGACTAGTTTAGATTTGTTAAAAAACTTTTTGTCAACCCTGGCGGCAAATTTTTTCATGTTATATGCATTTGTCATATTTCGAATTTATGTGTTTAAGATAGTTTAAATACTTTTAAATCTAAAATTCAACCGATTAGTAGTGCGATATAGCATCTACGTAAACACGATACGGTTCAAAAAAAAGGCAAAAATCTTGCCGAACCAATGATTTGCATCCAATTTTTTTTAAATTGATGTGCCAAATCGTTGGGACTCTACTTATAAATTGCTTAATGATTCTTTTGAATATAGAGATGCATTGTGTGCATTTTTTAGTAATCAAGATGTCAATTTCGTTTTGTTTTCGCATATGTGGGATGATTGTTATAATGTGATGTCCCTTTTAAAAAATTTTAACGACGTCACCGTAACTTTATCGGGGGGTTTATTATCCTACCTCCACTACTTGTTGATCAATGTATTCAAATTGTACTTATTAGTACTTCTTTACTCGATTCACCTGAATTATGTGAATTTATTGCTAATATTTTGAGTAAATGAGTCAAATATATTTTGTACATTTCTGATATTTTTTTGATTGCAAAAATTTTAAACCCGAATTATCGGGTATAGGGTTTAGAAAATTTACTTAGAGTTTATTACGATGCATTATGACCTTCTTTACAAACTTCAAATATTGAAATTCCTGACGCTTATACTGTTGCTCACCAAGCACAACAATCTTTAGCTTGGATTTTTAATGATCACAACCAATCTTCTTCGATTGATGTTAATGTGTCCACTTCCTTCCCCACCACTTCTAATATAAGACCCAATGACCCTCGACAAGCTCTAACCCTACTAGGTTGATTGAGGATACTAAGAGAAAACGGCAAAGGGCTAGTGCCACTCGATCAATGCAATTAGATAGTTATTTAGGGGTTTTTGAATCGAGTTTGGTTCCAAAAAAGCCCAGTGGTACCACTAACGATCTTATGCAGTCTTGGTCGAAAGTGGCCACATTTTTTCTACACTCTCTATGATTGCCAAGGAGGTTCTCGCTGTTCCTGTTTCAACAGTTTCTGTTGAACAGACCTTCAGCACGGGAGACTTTGTGTTAGATGATCGTCAGTCTAACTTATTACCCAAAAATCTTGAAAATCAAATATCGATGAACGACTGGGTCAAAGTCGAAAAACGAGAACAATAAATGCAATTTGATGAAGGTGAAGAGAGCGACTATTACGATACCACTTCGAGAAGCAACGAATAGGTAAGTAGGTAAGTGAGGTAAGTATAAGAACTACGTGGATTTTGATTCATCTACGAGAATACGTAGGTAAGTTAATTATAATATTAAAAGTTAAAATTTAATTTTAACTTCTAATATTAGAATTAAAATCAAGTCCTTTTTTATTTTTTTAACGTTTTTGTCACGACACAAAAACGAACATTAACTAAACACAAATGCACACATAATTTACATAAATAAATTTGGTTTAAAAGTACAGACGAAAGATAGATACGACGACTTAACGACAAAACGAACAACKCTTGGAGTACTTATTTAATGTACAACTCCTGAGTTAAAAACCAACTTTTTCACCAACCACATAAAAGACAAGAAGTTGCGACAAGGAACCTTAGACGACAATTCAACCTTCTCCTTGAAAACCAAAATCGGGATCGCTCGCCCTATCGTCAACATCTGGAGAGTTTGGTTTGACAAAAGAGAGAGTGAGCTAAAGGAGCTCAGTGAGTTCAGAATTAAATAATAAAAAAAAAAATGCAATTTTTATTTAAAATATAAAATTTTCGTGTATGCATCAACCAATTAGTAATTGATTTTATCAAAACATAACAATTTGTGAATTTTAAAAAGAAATAAACAATATAAAGGTTAACAGTGGAACATACAGGAAAGACTGTCTCGTTCACAAAAGTTAGTCCAAATAGTGAGTGTCCGGGTACGGAACTCTAGAGGTGGCTCCCGCGCGTAGCACTTAACTCCCGAAGGACTCTAGAGGTGGCTCCCACGCGTAGCACTTAGCTTCCGAGCCAGATTAACTCACATAAAACCCTCGTAATCTATTTTTTGGTTTTCAGTGTTTTCATGAAAGTTGTAGCTTGTTGTGTTAGCTTTCTTTCAACATAAAAATCATATTTTTACCTACTGTTTTAAGAAAGTTATGACTGTTTTAAAAACGCAGCGCGTGATGACGGAGAAAATTTCAAACGTCAAATAAATCTTGATTTTCGACAACTTTGTTAAATTGGTTTAATTGTGGATATATGCTATTAACTGTCCGTGTCTGTCAGGCACGAGTAGCTTGGGAAATTAACCGAGCAGGTTGCCTGTGGTTATTGCTCGACTACTCGTGGTACCTATTCCCATTGTTCCTGGTCGGGTCGGAGACGACGGCAGGATTTGGGTCGTAGATTGGGTATATTCCGGAATATGACGTACCCTGGGTTTGAATCCCATAGCTAAAGGGACGTCGAGCCTACTGGGAGGGATAAGGTGATTGAGGCTTCGGCCGGGAGTGTCAGCTTTCATGGTGAGCGGAAACGTATGGGTCATGTTTGATCGACATGATTCTACG
>BMAC01000029.1:1268410-1279249 GCA_014905375.1 Phtheirospermum japonicum | reverse complement strand
AAGACTGTCTCGTTCCCAAAAAGTTAGTCCAAATAGTGAGTGTCCGGGTACGGAACTCTAGAGGTGGCTCCCGCGCGTAGCACTTAGCTCCCGAAGGACTCTAGAGGTGGCTCCCACGCGTAGCACTTAGCTTCCGAGCCAGATTAACTCACATAAACGTAGAATCATGTCGATCAAACATGACCCATACGTTTCCGCTCACCATGAAAGGTGACACTCCCGGCCGAAGCCTCAATCACCTTAACCCTCCCAGTAGGCTCGACGTCCCTTTAGCTATGGGATTCAAACCCAGGGTACGTCATATTCCGGAATATACCCAATCTACGACCCAAATCCTGCCGTCGTCTCCGACCCGACCAGGAACAATGGGAATAGGTACCACGAGTAGTCGAGCAATAACCACAGGCAACTTGCTCGGTTAATTTCCCAAGCTACTCGTGCCTGACAGACATGGACAGTTAATAGCATATATCCACAATTAAACCAATTTAACAAAGTTGTCGAAAATCAAAATTTATTTGACGTTTGAAATTTTTCTCCGTCATCACGCGCTGCGTTTTTAAAACAGTCATAACTTTCTTAAAACAGTAGGTAAAAATATGATTTTTATGTTGAAAGAAAGCTAACACAACAAGCTACAACTTTCATGAAAACACTGAAAACCAAAAAATAGATTACGAGGGTGAAAATAGTGTAACACCGTAGAACAAGGCTGCAGAAACTGGACAGAAACTTATCAATGCGCAGGTTTCGTATTTCAAACATAACTCCTAGTAGAAACTAGATATTTAATTGATTCCAGTGGATATTTAAACATAAGACAAACATATACAACTTTCATTCAAACAATAAAAACTAAAAAACGGGTTACAAGGGTGAAAACAGTTCAAACAGTGGAACAAAGCTGCAGAAACTGGACAGAAATTTATCAGTGCGCAGGTTTCGTATTTTAAACATAACTCCTAGTAGAAATTAAATAATTGATTTATTCCAGCG
Source organism: Phtheirospermum japonicum (assembly GCA_014905375.1). Taxonomy (NCBI): domain Eukaryota; kingdom Viridiplantae; phylum Streptophyta; class Magnoliopsida; order Lamiales; family Orobanchaceae; genus Phtheirospermum; species Phtheirospermum japonicum. Next base: position 1,278,253 of record BMAC01000029.1, on the reverse strand, counting down.
GCTATTTATGCATAAGACAAAAATATACAACTTTTATGAATACACTAAACACAAAAAGGCATTTTAAGTTGGTCAAAAYAGCTTATCAACAAGCTATCCGAAACCTGACAGCAACCACGTTACTCGACAACAAACATCAACTAATCAACGGGGTCAAATACGAATCCTATAAATCATTTCATCACCAAAACCTCTATAAATCAGTTCATATAAGACGACATAAGTCTCTTAACATCCACCATAATTCCATCGATGCATACAACAAAATATAACCACCTAGCAATTTCATCGAACACATAATAAACGTATTAAAACACCGAACGTTATACGTACTAAACATGAATACACCTAAATGAGAAGAATCTCAAACCTCCAGTTTTAAAAGTTTTACTCACTTATTTAATTAGGTGATTGAGCTATCGTCGGATTACCGTGGTTGTCGTGCGCAAGTCCTACACATGTCGGAAACTTGATTAAAACTCCGACCAACTCTAACGAAAAACCGAAACACATTAATGAACCATAAACTATAACATAATATTATAAGAATATATAATTTTATTAAAAATTTCAGCCCCGTTTTAGCCTCGACCACTTAGTGGTTGTACTCGGCTCAAGTTTTCCGGTAACTACGAAGCTCGGAGCCAATTTTTTTCAAGAATAACTTTAAAAAATCTCAAAGAACCCTAGGTTAGGGTTTAGACCATAAAATTCACCAACTAATGCCCCAAGCCCCAACCTCAGCCCTCTTGGCTATCCTCGGAGGTGGCTTGAACGGCTTGCGACCGTCGGTGAACTTCAATCAATTAAAAGTAAAATAAAATACATATGTATATATATTTTTCATAAATAAAATAGGTTAATACACATGCAATAGTATAAAAGAAAAGAGGGGAAACAAATAATTTTTGGCCGGAAAATTTCTTTTCCGGCGACCGACACGGCGGCGGCCGGTGGTCCGGTGGTTCCGGCCGGTGGTCAGAACAGAGAAAAGAAGAAAATTGTTGAAAGCTCCCGAGAGCATTTTGAAAGCTGGTGAGGAAAATAACTTACCAAATGGTTGTAATGACCAAATTTGTGAAGGAGAAAAAATATTTATACCAAGGGACAATGGGTTGGGCTTAACAAATTAAAAAAGGYTGGGYTGAGAACTTAAACCAAATGGCTAGAAATTAAATCAAATGGCTTAAAYATAATTAACTCAAATGGGCTAAAATTAATTAAMGATTGGGCTAAAAAAATAAAATAATTAAGTTGGTTTTGAGAGATGGYTAGGCTCCAAATATAAAGATAAATAGYCCAAGTACCAAATAACACATAAATACCATTTAACACCTAGARTTATTTAWWTCTCCTAATTGATATAATAAAATTAATACAAATCACATATAAGACAATTAGATAAATTATTAAATTATATCCATTATATACTAAAATCCAATTTACCTTAATAAACTTGTTATATTAGTACGGGGTCTTACAGTTTTACTTCAAAATCTCAATTATTCAAATTTTATTTTTGTTCTCATCTATTTATATCATTTTAATTCCATTTATTTAAGTTTCTAATTTATCTCAGTTATTCAAATTTTATTTAAGTTTTTAAATTTAATTAACCGGTTCGATTAATCGTGACTAACCGTAACCTTAATCGATTCACTACCGGTTAAGTTACGGTTAGCTGACCGATTAATTTAAACGTGGGTTACTAACCGGTTCAACATCTCTAGATGCAAATAGTAAACGGATAAAATTGGCCCTTAATAAAACACCAATTTGTCGGCCCATTGAAGCCCAATATAATAGAGAGGAGTCACCGTGAAGATCGACTAACATCCCCGCCGCAAAACACCATGCCTACTGTTAGCGTAGGCAGAGATCGCCTATTCGAAGCCCTAGGCCGCTCGTACAGTAAGATACTGCACCGCATTTCTCTACCCACGCAGAGATACGCATGTATGTTTTGTTTTGTTTTTCTTAAATATTTTTTTAATGGATTATAGCTGAAGAAGAGTTCGAGGATTTGTGCTTCAAGTTCGGCATTGAGCTTGATGATGTGGTATGTGATTTGAGTTTTCTGTAAATTATTTTTAATACTTCTCCCTTTCCTGAATTGAGATGTTATTACTTGAAATTGATTAGACAACGGAAAAGGCAATTATTCGAAAAGAGAAGCATCTGGAAGAAGAAGCACCATCCGAGGATGAGGAGGTGATATACAAGATTGAAGTGCCAGCCAATAGGTAGTTTAATAAATTTATCACTTCAATTGGTTCGTTTTGAATCTGGAAATTTAATGTCTCTTTGAAAATGGGTTGAACATTTTTCATTTTATTTTTTGAATTTGAATTTCATTGCAGATATGATTTACTTTGTCTTGAGGGATTGGCTCTATCCCTCCGCATATTCGACGGGCTCGACCCAATACCTAAGTACAATGTGTCTTGCATCAGCAAAGAATCTATGTTCAAAATGCGTGTCGATTCAGAGGTATGCATTTTAAGGAAAACTAACTTGTTTTTCCCAATTTAAGGATTCTGATTTTCTTTAATTTATCTGATAATTATTATTCTTCGTGCAGACGTCGAAGATTCGGCCATATGTTGTATGTGCTGTTTTAAGAGGTGTTACATTTGACGAAGCTCGATACAATAGTTTTATTGATCTTCAAGACCGGCTTCATCAGAATATCTGTCGGTAATGCTTTCAAGTCCCTGATTGAACTGCAATGGCGGATTTTGTGAAAATGATACAATTATTTTTATATTTGTTAAAAGTGTCCTGTAGAGAGTGTTATTTGCCACTATTATGTATATTTGCATCGGAATTCCTTCATTTTTGCAAATTGTCATTTCATCCTTTTGTTGATACTGTTAGGACTTAGGAGAAATAGAGCAACATTTTTCTTCAGTTTTTTTTGTCGTGAATGGGGACGGTCACTCCAGCTTCACTGTGTTAGATGTTGAGGTTTATAAAATTTTACCTAGACCCTTGTAAACCAAAAAACTCATCTTAACGACTATGTATAATGAGAACTTTTTTTTTTTCTTCCTGAAAAATATTCATCATTGTAGGCATTGCTTAGTTCATTTATTGTAATTTGAACTGTTGTAGGCATTGCTTAGTTCATTTATTGTAATTTGAACTGTTGTAGGCATTGCTTAGTTCATTTATCGTCAATGTCAAGTGAATTTTATCAACACTATATCAAAATTCTCTGCTTCTTAAAGCATTTAATTTCTGTGATTTCTCTGGCTTCATGTCATTGTTCGTTGCATTTTAATTCATGTGCTTGTACTTTTTTAGGCGAAGAACCCTTGTTGCTATTGGCACACATGATTTGGATACAGTTGAAGGTCCTTTCACATATGAGGTATGCTCTCACGCCCTACCGTTCGTGTTGTCTTCGTGGGTTTATGAGTGTTTTTCCTGTAATTTTATTATACAAGGCACCATAGTTTGGTTAAGGTATTGCTAATACTTTCGGTACATTGTAGGAAGCTTTCTTAGAGGAGTTCCATTCAGAATCCATGCCCTTTTTGTTTAGATATTAATCTAAAACATTAAGATGTGTTATAGAACTTGTTGATAACCTATACGCTTTCTATATTTGTCATAGCTTCAAAAACATTTTATATGTAGTACTGTTTTGATCCCTGTTCTGTGTGATTGCCAGTATAGTTCAATAGTTTTTGCTTCTAAGTAGAGTAGATCTTACTGTTCTGTTCAGAAACCTGAACACGCCTTATTGATGTAATTTTAATAAATTGAACCTCTGAATTTCAGGCTTTGCCGCCCCAAGAAATAAACTTTGTTCCACTGAAACAGGTAATATTTTAAACCCTTTTTATTTTTTTTTTAAATCTAGACTATATTTCATTGATGGTTTCACTGTAATTAAGGAGTAAACATGCACTTAGCTACTCTACCAAAATGGGAGGTCTTGGCTCCCAGTGTTTCCCAGAAATAAGCTCTTTGTTGTTGACACTCTCAAAATTATGGTGCTAGTTATTTGTTAATGATATATTTATAGGATTTCTTACTATTGTGTATATAAATAAATGCATCAAGAAATACTTGAGAAACATAATACAAGTTGAATATATTCATCAAACATCCTTTTGTTCTCTGCTTTAACCTTAAAAATGTTACATGAATCTTTTCTCCCAATATATTACGCTTAACTTGTTAAATCTGGACTTACACAGACGAAGAACTTCAGAGCTGATGAGCTAATGGAATTTTATAAGGTGAGTTGTACTTTTTGTTAACCATGACTGCTAACATCAGATTCCTGTCATGATTATTTGGTGCTAAAGTACTTGTGTGTTTCTTTGTCAATGTACCAAAATCATCTATGATCATCCTCCATTGACAGTATATCTCTACTGATTGTATTTGTTTGTACATCATCCCACAGTCAGACTTGAAGCTGAAGAAATTCTTGCATATCATTGAGGATTCTCCTGTCTTCCCAGTCATATATGACCATAAAAGGTAATTTCTGGGTTTTTTTGTTCAGTAAGCTTTTTTATTTTTTTAATCAATCTTTACACTTGTTTCTGTTGTGTCCTCTGCTTATAAATTTGAATCACCTTTACATATGAGATGTTCTCTACAGTGTGTATTCTGTATTTCATGCAATTTTAGCCACTTTATAGTTAATTTTTTGCACTGATAAAACATGTACTCTGCATCATTCTGCAGAACTGTTTTGTCCTTGCCTCCAATTATAAACGGTGCACATTCTGCCATTTCACTGAAGACAAAGAACGTGTTCATTGAATGCACAGCCACAGATTTGACGAAAGCAAATATTGTTTTGAACACAATGGTAATTTATAGATTACATCTGCAACCATTCATGTCTGTTATGTAATACTTTCTCTTTTCCGACCCCTCTCAGTATTTCGCTGATTACCTATTTTTTATGCAGGTAACCATGTTCTCAGTTTATTGTGAAAAAAAGTTTGAGGTTGAGCCAGTTGAAGTTATATACCCAGATGGAAAATCATACATTTGCCCTGATCTTTCACTCTACCAGATGACTGTGCCCTTGTCATACATAACCAGTGCAATCGGAGTCTCCCTGCCGGCCCATGAGGTACCGTTGCATTTAAACTCCCACCCTTTTCAGAAAATATTGGGCATATTTGATCTGCCCGGCCGCCCATACTATGGAGATGTGTGAATATCAAACTTTATATATTTGTTATGTTTGTAGCATTGTTCATATCTTGAACGAAATGAGAAATTTAGAATTAGCATTGATGCAATGAATTTCAGGTAGCTAGGTTGCTGAACAAAATGCAGTTGCACGCGAAGCACACTTTATCAGAAAAGAATGAAACCAGCTTCACCATATCAGTTCCTCCCACGAGAAGTGACATTCTCCATCCTTGTGATGTGGCTGAGGTATATCGGCTGTGATGTCCCTCTCGACGAAAATAATTGTTTTGCTTGCCATTTTTAATGTACAATAATTTTTTTCTTTACCCCATTTATCCAGGACGTTGCAATTGCTTATGGCTACAATGAAATTCAAAAGATAAAACTCCCATCTCTGAAGCCACAGTCACTGAATCAGTTCAGTGATCTTATCAGAGCCGAGGTAGAACAATTGATACTCTTTCTTTCTGTCTTTTCTTTTTTTTTTTTAAATTTATTTCTAGGATAGATTGAAAAGTTTTGTATCTATAATTCTGTTTGAACCTTGACTATTATTGTGGTGCACTTGAAGTTTCTTGCTAAAATTTTGTTTATTTTCCTTTTAGATTGCGATGGTTGGTTACTCAGAGGTGCTGACGTGGATATTGTGCTCATACAAAGAGAATTTCACCATGCTCAACAGAAAAGATGACAAGTCAACAGCCGCAATTAACGGAAATCCCCGTTCTGCTGATTTTGAGGTTTTTTTTTTAATTGAACATTTCAATAACCATTTTTCCCCTCAATTTTGGTAGTGTAATATTCTTATAACGATTTGTTCCATGATTAATTTTTATCGAATGTGCCACATGATTTTTTTTTAATTGAATCTACTTTTTTACCTTTTGTTGCTTTCTGCTATTAAAAATATTTGAAGTCCATAATTCTAACATCGTATTCAATCTTATTATTTTCTCTGTTCTGCTGAATTTGTTAAAAAGGATAAAACATTTCCATCTGTGTATCTCCATTGATTATGCGTCCTTTCAATTTTTGCAGGTTGTCCGGACCAGCCTTATGCCTGGATTATTAAAAACTGTTGGTCACAATAAAGACCATCCAAAACCAATTAAGGTAATGGGATATTATTTTGTGGATGTCATAATTGAACAGTTTTTTTCATGACAATCTTACATTTCTGATAATCTGCCCATCTGTCGGTCTGCTATATATATATTCTTTAATTATCCAAAATTTGGATTTCCTATGTTTCTGAATTATATCCATCTGTATACATAGATTTATGAAGTGGGCGACGTGGTGCTATTGGATGAGACAAAAGATGTCGGTGCTTCGAATCGCCGTCATCTGGCGGCTTTATATTGTGGAGCTACCTCCGGATTCGAGGTACAAGTTTTTCTATTGATGATATTAATATTAAAAAGTTTTTCTTTTTATCATGTGCAATTCTGAATTGGTCACCCTTTTTCTTTTATGCAGTTGATTCATGGTCTTGTGGACAGAATCATGGAAATGACAGGAACTCCATTTGTATCACCTGGGGATGAAACTGGCTACTACATTAAACTTTCAGAAGTGAGTTTATTTTATTTTATAAATTTCACGTTCTATATTAACCTCACATGTATTTCAGTAAATGATGGACTGATAACTAAAATCTTTTTTGCAGGAGCCTGAGTTTCTTGCAGGTAGACAAGCAAGCATCATTTACAAAGGAAAGCAAATTGGCACTTTTGGAATTGTACACCCACAGGTATATAATATATGTCAAATAATGCTCTGCTAATCTATCTGCCTTTGAAGAGCTTTTGTACACTCCAATTTTTACCCTTTGATGAACGTGCACTAAATAAGCCAGGGACAAAACGAGTGTTTATTCGTGCATCAACATTAGACAAAAATTTCATTTGATTGGTAGTTATATTCTCCAAGTTATTAATTCAGGACCTACTTCTTGGATTTGATTTTCAGGTGTTGGATAACTTCGACATTCCAGACCCGTGCTCCTTTGTTGAAATTAACATTGAGAGCTTCCTATCAGGGGCGGCTTGAGCGGACTCATAATCCAGGTCTGCCAACTTTGAATAGGGGCCTTTTCATTTCCATAAAAATTATTAACTGCAAAATGAAACTATAGATCTACTTCAAGCCGACTTTTGTGGATGTAATATTATTTACAACTTTTGTAGTCAAAGTTTAGCTTATAGATCATTTCAACAGATGAAACTTATAATTGCTTGTCTTTTCATTCTGCCCATTTTGATTTGATTTTGATTTGATTTTGATTTTGTGATTGAATAGTAAATTGTTTTAAACGAATGAAAGATGATGAATGAAAGATGATGAATGAAAGAGTGTTATTTGGATGTGGTTGGAAAAATAATATTCCATCCGTCCTAAAATACTTGGATCCGAAGCGGCGAAAGCCCAATGACCGCATCAAAATGCTCCAACTGGAGTTGGTTATCAACGGTAATTGCTGTAGATGATTGTTTTATTATTATTAATTTGGAAAAAAATCAGAAAAATAAAAAAATAAAAATGAAAAACTAGAAAGTTAGTTATAATTTTGTAATGCAAAAAATTAATATTATAATTAAAAAATTGAATAAATAACAAGAAAAAAAAGGAATAAATTTAAAAATCCGATTTTTGTTGAAAAATGTGTAAATAAACAACAGGAAATTTATAATTTATTGTAATTTAAAAAGTAAAATACAATAGTTTTATTTATTGAATTCGAAAAAAACATTTAAGATTTTTTTAATTTGTAATTTGAATTAGAGAAATTAAAAAAAATAAAATTAAACAATCAGAAACAATATAAAATAAAATAATAATTATTTGTAAGGTTTTTATTTATTTGTAATGTATTACAATATTTTATTTTTCATTTCTTGTAAAAAAATTAAGAACAGAAGAATAGAATAAAATACCACTCAAATTAAGAAATTTTACAAAATGTTTGATATATACTCGTTTTTAATATAATTTGTCTTTCCAACACTTAGTTTGACGTTATCAAAGCATTAGTTTTCAAACAATAAATAATGGTAATTTCGGAGTATTACCAACACCTAGCTACGAGTTCATGATTGTTTTTGTAAGAAAGAGAAGCTAAAATGACAATTGTCTCGTGAAACCACAATTATTTTAGTAAGAAAGAGAAGTTAAAGTGACAATTATTTTGGATTTTCTTTTAAAAATTTTATGTTTCTTAAAATTGTAGTCCTAAATTACACTTATTAACCTATTTATTTATTTATTTTATAAATTATAACACTATCAAAAAAACTAAAATTTTAAATATGTATTTTTTTTAAAAAAATCTATTTGTAATTAGGGTGTCAAATTGTAGATATAGGAGAGATGATTTATGTGATATTTAAAATAGATAAAAATGGTTAAAGTTATGCTGATTTGAAATTTTGATTATAAAGAAAAAGAAATAATTTGATGTGAGTAACATTATAAAACCTTCGAACAGATAAGACTTTTACTATTAATGTGTACTTTCTACTTCAAAATCCAGGACTTTGTAAATCTCAAAATCTTATCATTGTTTGTTTGAAGTACCCGGATATTATATTATAAATATTGGTTTAACAATTTAAAATGAGAAATGGTCATAAAATAGAAAATATGGATCTTAATTTATACCATGTCTTATATGGATTAATACAAAATCAATCAATAATGTGAAAAATATCGGAACCATTTATATAAATAGAAGAGGGAGAGAAATATATCATATACTTTCATATTGGAAAGTGAAGAAAAAATGAATTAATTTGTTAGAGGAACGTTAGAAAACATTTATTCCATACAATTCAAAATATTTCCAGGCAAAGATTAAAACTTGGAAAAAAAAAACTCTCAAACAATTAAAACCTTAAACTGTTAATTTATCTAGAGATATAAATATAGGAAAAGTCTACAGTGCCTTCAAGGCACCATACCTCCACCCCTCCTGCATTTACAACCTTAGATCTTTTAATATAAAAAAACCTAAACTTGATCTAATGGTTACTATTGAGCCCCATGAAGTGAGGAATGATACCGTGAAGGCACCGTAAAAATTCCCGTCATTATTAAATGGACGGTTCTCTTTCCAACTAAAGAACATATCTCTTTTTTTCCTCTTCTATATTTATTTACCATATTTTCTTACCATCAAGTATTTTAATTTGATCTTAAGCTTTCAAATTATCCGTGGAATACTTTTAGGAAATACTGAGAGTTTTTTTTCAAAAAATAAAGAAAACCTTCGATTAGTCGTCCGGCAAGGCTCCCCTTAGCCGCACAATCTTTTTAGCCGATCAAACGCCCCTTTGACCTGCCTAATATGCATAATCTCGTCTACATGTTTAGTTCCAATCTAGGTCTAGCACTTTTTTAAAATACTACTTAGTCTTGAATATTTTCTTAAACATTAATATTTATGCTTTGATTTATTATCTAGTTATTAATTTTAGTAGCAGTTTGCAAAATCAGAACCTAAGGAAGGGGAGATCTAAATTGAAAGTTAATATATATATATATATATATATATATATATATATATATAGTATATATATATATATATATTTATGGGCACTTCTACGGTGTCTTTACCGGTACCATTACTCACTTCATGGGGCTCAATAGTAACCATTAGATCAAGTTTAGGTTTTT
>BMAC01000029.1:1256346-1268385 GCA_014905375.1 Phtheirospermum japonicum | reverse complement strand
AAAAACCTAAACTTGATCTAATGGTTACTATTGAGCCCATGAAGTGAGTAATGGTACCGGTAAAGACACCGTAGAAGTGCCCATAAATATATATATATATATATACTATATATATATATATATATATATATATATATATATATATTAACTTTCAATTTAGATCTCCCCTTCCTTAGGTTCTGATTTTGCAAACTGCTACTAAAATTAATAACTAGATAATAAATCAAAGCATAAATATTAATGTTTAAGAAAATATTCAAGACTAAGTAGTATTTTAAAAAAGTGCTAGACCTAGATTGGAACTAAACATGTAGACGAGATTATGCATATTAGGCAGGTCAAAGGGGCGTTTGATCGGCTAAAAAGATTGTGCGGCTAAGGGGAGCCTTGCCGGACGACTAATCGAAGGTTTTCTTTATTTTTTGAAAAAAAACTCTCAGTATTTCCTAAAAGTATTCCACGGATAATTTGAAAGCTTAAGATCAAATGAGACTAATCGAAGGTTTTCTTTATTTTTTTAAAAAAACTCTAAGTATTTCCTAAAAGTATTCCACGGATAATTTGAAAGCTTAAGATCAAATGAATCTTCATCGGAGTAACTACGTATAACTAATTAATATCTCACCTATCAATCCAATCAATTATTCAATACTCCCTCTTTCTTTCTAGTCCAAACACAGAATAATATTATAAATCTCTTCAAATGTAATATAACGACTAATTTCTCCCAACTACACGTTCATTACAACAAGATGCAACCGGGTGTGTTATTTACGGCAAAGTAAACCAGCATCACGATACAACATCCTTATATTAGCAGTTATTGATTCTTCAACAACTCATGTTAGAGATTTTCACTTAGATAATTAACACCCATTCTCAAGAGATTAGATTCTATCAAGAATAGCGGAAGAATCACTAATTTAATATAATATTAATAATATTTCTGATAATAATAATAATAATAATAATAATAATAATAATAATAATAAACACCACTCCATCAATAAAATTTATAAATAAATATATTCAAATATGACCAAAATAAAGGTTGCAATTGTAGCTCACTGTCGTTTGTGCTTTGGTTTGTGTTTAGATCGACACGAGCTGAACAAACTCGACCTTCACAGGAACACTTCTTTTTCCTAGAGTTTGCAAAAACTCCTTGTGCACCCGTCCAAAGAAAATAAATAAAAAACACTCATTATCAAGAAAATTGCATATTTATCAAGGAGAAAAGTTGTACATTCACTAATTCATAATAATAATAATAAAAATAATAATAATAATAATAATAATAATAATAACAACAACAACAACAACAACAATAATCCTTATTCTCTATAAAACTGTTTTTATTTTTCCTTTTTAATTTTCTCCTAGGGTATAGATATCTGCCCTTCTAAACTTTTACTTTGTATACCTTTTTCTCTTTTTCTTCTTTTTTAAGAATTGAGATGTTGTACAGATGTGGGATTTTGTCCTGGAACCCAAATATGCATTCTCTACACTCTGCCAAAGCTACTTACACTCCAACAATCTAACGTAGGCCCATGAAACGTAATGTAATTGTCACCCGATCACCACAAAGCCTGCCTCATTCTCCTCACTTATCAATCTAAATTTGGATCAGGTGACAACTAACGAGTTATGCACAATAACTCTGGTAATAATAATAATAATAATAATAATAATAATAATAATAATAATAATAACAAATACCACGATCATCTCTTCATCAACTTATGTGTTAACGTAACAATGTAAGAACTTTAAAAAATCATGCTATTGAAATTTATAAATAAATATATTAAAATATGACAAAACAAAGATGCAATTGTACCTCATTGTCGTTTGTGTTTTGGTTTGTGCTTCGCTCGACACGAGCTGAACAACCTCAACCTCCTACAACTCTACGACCACCACGACTACAATAATTCAGTTCAATTCTTCCTTTAATTCTATTGGCCCTTGGCCTGACTCGTCCACGAGCAACTACAGGATCGCGAATGGCGTCACCCTCAATATTAGAAATATTATTGCTTCTACCCACTTGAGTATTGCATTTTTTAGTAACTTGCTCAAGCCAATTTATCACATCGTTCTTCAGCAACTCCAACCTTTATTTAAGATAATCCATCCTCGCAACTGAGTCTGTGCACAATCAACGCACTCTTGGAATACATTCTCTAGCTCCTTATAACTCTTATATGCTTCGGTCATGTGAGGATACCCACCACGAAACAAGATCCTTGTATGAGAACGAAAATATCTTTTCTCCACCTTTTAGATATATATATCTAATTCAAATGCGTTATGTTACAAAAAGACATTACTAATAATACATGATGACAAAACAATCCTTGTGACTCAAATTTCCTACAACTGCATGACAAATACCCTCCATGTTGTATATATTCAACAGTGAATTCAATGTCCTTATATTTCTTTTTCTCGATAATGCATTTGTCAAGTATTTTATATTTTTCGATTTCATTTTGAATGTCTTGTTCCATTGCTAGCCTTTCTTCATCCGTCGGCGTGATTAGATGATAGTGCATCACACGTCGAATCTCAGTTTGCACCTTTTCCAAAATTGAATGAGTGTGCACATTTACAAATTGCTTCACCCAAAGAAATTGTGACACACACTTAACCACTTTATTATTTTAATCAAAATCAGCCTTGGACTCTTTTTGAATCTTCGTGCTTAAAGCAATCGCATATTGCTCAACAAATTGTTTCAACGTGCTACCATGATGGAAGTAATTGTCAAAAAATGCATGCATACTCTCACTTCTTTGAGATGAACCATGCCCGCCCAAAAAAAAATGATCAAGATAAACGGAAGCCCAATTTCCCTTTCCTTATACAAGTTCGACAACCATTGATTGTTTTCTAAGTTATATTTTTTTTAATAAACTCATTCCATTTCCTCTCAAACTCCGAAATTGTGTGGCTCTCATAAAATAATTTCTTAAACTCAAAAATTGCACTATCAAATTCAGTTATGTGACTAAATTTCTTTGAAACCTTTTATATTATGTGCCACAAACAGAAACGGTATTTTGTATTAGGCATAACTTCCTTAACTGCAGCCGTTATACTCGGACATTGATCAATTAGAATACCATTACGGTGTATTCCACCCATCGCATCCAGCCATGTCGAAAAAAGCCACTTTAATGAAGAGATGTTCTCATGTGATATCAAAACACAACCTAGCAATATTGATTGACCATATCAACCCGGGACGCGTTTTGACACCCGCATCTCAGCCCACCAATATTTTCTTTTCAATTGAGCCCCCAACTTTTTTCTTGATTAAAACGGTCCGGGACGCGTTTGACACCCGCGTCCCGGTATTTTGCTTTTTCTTTTTTTAAAAAAAAATATTTATATGGGCGAGACGCGGGTGTCATTAGTGTCCCGACCCAATTTTTTTTTTGAAATGTGTAATAATATATCAATTTCTAATTAATTATATACTATTTATTTAATAATACCAACATTTACATTATGACTAAAGAAAACAAAAAAACCAAGAAAGAAAAAGGGAAAAGATAATGCAATGAACAGTGCAACGCCAAATCTGGCGTTGCACTGTTGAGAGCTTTAAAATAGCTCACACAGTATTGGAGAGAAATTTGTCCCCTAAAATAGCACTGAACGCCACATTGAGATGCTGCTGGAACCCACAATTCAGAACCATCATTGAACAGTCGTAATGTTTCGGCCATCAAAATAATCAAATCCACCAACTTATTATTTTCTCTCGGTTGGGAACTAATGGTTGATTGATTTTTATTTTGTAAATTTAAAAGAATAAAAAAGAAAAAATAAAATAAAAGAAGAAAATGAAAGAAAATAAAATAAAAGAAAAATAAAAAATAAAAATGAGAGGTAGAAATAATTTCGTCTTATTAAAAGAATAAAAAATAAAAAAGAAAATAAAAGAATAAAATGAAAGAAAATAAAATAAAATAAAAATGAAAATGAAAATGAGAGGTAGAAATAATTTCGTCTTCAATTTTATATTTAAAAATAAAGAAAAAAGGATAAGAAAAATTATAATCCTGCCACGTCTCAAAAGGATAATTTTGTACTTTTTTTGATAAATTTGCCAATTTAGTGTAGGTGTTTTGATACTGGACAATATTATGGTTCTTTCTTCAAAAGTGAACAATATATTGGACTAAAAAAAACAATTTTCCCCTATTGTGGAGCAGGTAAAAGTATGGACATTAATGATATTACATATAGAAAATGTTTTCTTCATCTTTCTCTCCCCTTTATATGCATATATTGTGTTCAAATGTGTGTTCGTCATGTATGGCGAGGACTACTAATTATTGTCCCGTTTGTTTTGTACATTTAGATACACAGTCATATGACATAATCATGAAATCTTTTTTTATCACCTGGGATGAAACTGGCTACTACATAAAACTTTTAGATGTGATTTTTTTTTTTTTTTTTTTTATGTATTTCAGTAAATGATGCCCTGATAACTAATTTTTTCCAATTAAAGTTGTACAAATAATTCACCCTCTAATGCATAGTGTCCATAGGCGATGTTGTGCTGACATGGGAAAAATAATAATCTCAACACTTTCAATCGCACTGTTTGATTTCTCAAATAATGTTAAAAGAGAATGAAGTAGAAAAAAAAAAAAAACTGGTGTTTCACTCCATTTGGACTCTAGATGTTTAAAAAAAATAAATATTCTGTTATGATCGCTCACGTCCGAGAGCCGCTGTTTTTCACGAAACAGAAGCGTTGTATTATTTCGAACTTGGTTATCGGCACGGACAGCAGACGAGCAGTTGTCCGTACTTAGCCGATGGAGCAGCTCCTCCAGAAAATAGCCCGTACGCAGGCCAGCAGTCCACGAGCGCAGCAGGCCCGACTCTAGCTCGTTCACGGTCCATTCAAGCTATATCAACAACTCCGGCTAGGTGTTAGCAGCCTGCTTGAGCCAACCAGTTCCGAAACGGCAGCCCTGGCCCGGCCCGTTCCCCTGGCAGCAATGCCTTTACTAGATTTCTGCAATTAAACCCAGAAATATTAACAGAAGGCAATAATGAAATAAGTGATTAATTGGAAACAATACCGCCTTAATGGTTTACTCGCCGGCAAGCGGTAAGAACCAATTCATGCGCCGTTGTCGGTAGATCAGGTCGGTAGCCCCGGGATAGGATCGAAGGAGATCCGACTCAGATATCCCTTCGTGTTCCTATTTTGTCAACAAACTGGAGACCTTGACCGTGGTGATACGGGACATCACATAGCCCTCCGCCAACGAAAGCAACCCTCGGAAAAAACCAACAAACCACCACAGTACCCTCAGATAAAAAACAGAGAAAACAGATTTGCTACCAACACTAAAAAAAGCCGAATGCCCATAAAGGAATCGTTCAAGAAGTGTAGAACAACTTAATTGGGTATGAGCCCTGTAGCCCACGAGCATTCTTTGTTCTCACAGGCAAAACCACACGGAACCCTTGGAAGTAAATGACGATAAGGAGGACCAACACAGTGTCAAGTAAGTTTGTAACATTTGGTAGATTCTACCGGTAAAATGCCTCTCGCAAAGCACGGACTTTATCCGTCCGAGTAATTAACAAATGGAACAGAGCAATAACAGCGCCTTCAAATTCAGCTCCACGGCCACTGTTGATCGTAGTGGGAATGAATGCTTTCCAGATGATGTTTTCATAGATATTGGTTGCAATAAAGAATGAAATACTAGAGCCCAGGCCATATCCTTTATGGAGAAGCTCGTCCAAGCAAATTACGATAACGCCAGCAAAGCAGAGTTGCAGAATAATAAGGATTGCATTCCCAACACCAAGTTGTCTAACACTGCCATACATTCCTGAAAGGACATATGCAACAGCCTCACCAACAGCGATCAAGATGCCCAACAACTTCTGTGCACCATTTAGAAGAGCACGATCCTCTCGCACATTGTTATCAACTTCAATGATCTTTAAACTAGCTAAGAGTTGCATAACCAGGCCCGATGTCACTATTGGGGTGATACCAAGCTCCATCACTGTGCCCCTGTTTTAGGCTAGAATAACACGCATCCAATAGAATGGATCCGCACCAGTCGTGGAGTGGATGCCATACAGTGGCAGCTGACTACAAACCAGGAAAATGGATAGGGATATCAAAGTGTATATAACCTTCTCTCCGAATGGAACTTTCTTATTAGCATTCTGAACCTCGGGCAGAAATGAAAGAAAGGGTCGAACCAGATGGAGCACTTAAAATCCACCTCACATCTTTTGTCGATCAACTATCTCAACAATAGAGAAAAATCGACCGGAACTTTTAGAGATCTGCATCAGTCATGGAAAACTTACTCAAAATTTTCTCAACATAGGAAATTTGATTTAAGAATATTGAAAAATATTTCCTATCCCTAACAATATTCATGCCTAATATGCATTTTGCATCACCCAGAATTTTCATATCAAACATATCACATAGACACTTTTAAACATGCTCAACAGACTTGATGCAAGGACTAACAAGCAACATGTCATCAACATAAATGAGCAAGAAAATAGGAACATTTGAAGATTCTTTAAAGTACAGGCAATGATCATACGAGCTACGTTTAAACTTTAAAGAAAGCATACAAGCATCAAGTTTTTTGTTCCATTGTCTCGGGGATTGCTTCACGCTATACAAACATTTCCTAAGCAAGCAAACAAAATTAGGGTTCGTTTTGTCAATAAAACCTTCCGATTGCCTCATAGAATTTTTCTCATTTAATTCACCACGCAAGAAGGTAGTTTTAACATCCATTTGTCTTAACTCCCAATCAAAATGAGCAACCAAAGCAGACATAATAGCGCAATGATGAATTTAACACTCGGAGCAAAAACTTCCGTATAATCTACCCCCTCTTTTTAAGTAAACCCCTTAACAACAAGTGTAGCCTTAAATCTAACCCCTTCATTCTCATGCTTGACCTTGTACAACCACTTACAATCTACGACCTGATAATCATCAGGTTTAGGCACAAGAGTCCACGTTTGGTTAACATGCAGAGTTCATTTCTATATTCTTAGCATTTAACCATGCACGACAATTCAAAAATTTTAAGGTTTCATGATACGTTTTCGGTTCACTACTATCAATAGAATCAAACACACTAAAAGCATACGACGTCAGATGATAATCACGTAAAAGCACAGATTTGGAACGAGTTCTTTTCTCCTTATCTCTAGTAAGTTGATAATCATCTAACACATGCGTATCATGCATATTCTCAACATTCTCAGTATGCACATCAGAGGTTTTAACATTCCGGTAGGTAAATTTCCAGAAACATCATCAGTACTTATCTGTATTTTATATATTTTTTAATTTTATTATTAAAGAAAGAAATATTGCAAGTACAAAATTAATGATGTTAGACTTTATGCATGAGAGATAATTCTTGAAACCAAACTTTGTTTTTTTAACATTGTGACATTATATTACATGTGTTCAAATTGTTTAGCGTGAAAAGATTAGTATTGGAGATTCTCTAAGGCAAAATGAAATAAAACTATCTGACTTTTAAGCTAATTTTTCTCCATTTTGTGGTAAAATATTTAGTTTATACAAAGTTAAATAAACCGTGAATTTATGAGACATGGTGGTTAGAAAACAACTTTTTATAAATTTAATTAAGATTTTTTCTTTTCTACCGACGCAACGCAATTAAATAATGGGTGCGAATATACCCACCCCAAAATACTATTAGTTAACCCCGATTAAAGAGCACCCCAAAAAAAATTTAAATGCTTTTTTTTTTACTAAATCAACCCCACAAACACCCTATTTTATTCTCATTTTATATAATAAATAATATAATAATAAAAAAATTAAATAAAAAGAATAATAATAAAAGGAAAAGAAAAGAAAAGTAAGGAGAAAGAGAGAGAATCGACGAAGGAAGGAAGGAAGAAAAACGCAGAGAAGAAGAAAAAGGGAGGAAAAAATTGCTTTGAAAAATTCATATAATTTACTGAGAGGAAGAATGGAATGGAGTGAGCCATCAAACGTAAGGGGTAAGTTTCTCATTGGGTTTGATTCAATTATTTAGGTTAGGTTTTGAGGTTTTTGAAAAAAATTATCGTGTTCTACTCTGGTTCGTAGAACCAGAGCCATCTGTTCGACCGAAAATTTCGAACATATAGGTCATGTTCATGAATATCAATCGTACAAATGCAAGTGTTCAAATAATATATTCGATCATATGTATAATGTTCGGTCAAAACTTTCGAACATACATCAATTGTTCATTAAAACCAGATCGAACATATTCACAATTTTCAACCCAATAAACAGTAATACACCCAAAAAAAGAGAAAAAAAAGGACTAAAATAGATAGATGTCAAGAATAATAGATATTGAGAGAGATTTATGAATGAAGAATAAGTTACGAGGGTTTATATTTTTGTTTTATTATATATATATGTGTATATATATAATAAATTTATATTGTGAGTAAATTTATTTTAGTCTTTTTATTTAGGACTATTTTTGTTTAAAATATTTTGGAATTAACTAATAATATTACGCGCCCTTAAACAATTTCAACAACAATATATAAAGTTTCCTTTAGTGGATATGCAATAAAATGATTTCAAAATTTTTTGATGAAAAAATACTGAAATCGTGGAATATAGTCCCAAGTTCTTACAAATTTCAAGTTATATATGGTATCTCTGTAGAATATTGTACGTATAATTCTTGAGAATTTCTCTCAATAGTAAGATCAAATAACGTATATAGAATATTGTATATATAATTCTTGACGGTATCTCTCAATAGATTAAATCGCTATCATTTGAAAAAATTGAGCTAACGTGTATATATTACAGGCTTTGGGAATACAAATATGCCGTTGAATTCAAAAGTAGAAAAAAGGTTTGTGGGAATTGACTTGTTTACATTCACCGTGCTTTATTTCCTTAATTGACTTGTGCAACAATTTATTGGCTTGTTGAGCACAGGCAAAATAAGCTCATAAGACAAAATAAGTCCATAAGTCAATTTTAGCTCGAGATCATGCATAATTGACTTGTTTACATTCAACATGCTTATTTCCTTAACGAGTCGAGTCGAGCAACATTTTTATTGGCTTGTTGAGCACCGATAAAATAAGTCCATAAACATGCTTATTTCCTTAACGAGTCGAGTCGAGCAACACTTTTATTGGCTTGTTGAGCACTGACAAAATAAGTCCATAAGTCAATTTTAACTCGAGATCGTACATGCTTGACTAGGGATGCAAACGAACCGAGTCGAGTCGAGCATTCACGATTTCGAGCCAGGATTGACTGTTTTTTATTTGTGCTCGAGCTCGACGAGCTCGAAAGATTGCTGCTCGAGATCGGCTCGACAAGGAAATGAGCATGCTCGAACTCGGCTCGAGATCGACTCGACAATGCTCGGCTCGAGTTTTTTAGTTTTAAATCTAATAAAATTACGGTATTTTTGTAATTAATACTATTAAATAGGGCTATTTTAGTAAATTCACACATAATCGAGCAGCTCGTCGAGCTCGCGAGCTTATTAGTGACATGCTCGAGCTCGGCTCGTTTGTGAGCTCGAGCTGCTCGAGCTCGACTCGAGCTCGAGTTTGACTGAACTCGAGTCGAGCTTTGACTCGAGCTGCTCGCGAGCGCTCGTGAACCGCTCGACTCGTTTGCAGCCCTATGCTCGACTCTGACTCAGACCTGTCCATAAGTAAATTTTAGCTTGAGATCGTGAATAATTGACTTGTTTACATTCACCATGCTTTATTTCCTTAATTGACTTGTGCAACAATTTATTGGCTTGTTGAGCACAGACAAAATAAGTCCATAAGTCAATTTTAACTCAGATAGTGCATAATTGGCTTGTTTACATCATGCTTTATTTCCTTAATTGACTTGTTTACATTCAACATGCTTATTTCCTTAACGAGTCGAGCAACAATTTATCAATTTTAGCTCGAGATCGTGCATGCTCGATTCTGAAATAAACAGAGATCACCTGTACTTTCTTGTGTTGCATGGGGAGAGAATTTTGCTGAGATAAAAATATCAAATACTCGAAGAGACCATTACTTAAATTTAGACTAGGATGTGGGTTCCAGTCATTAAAATAATAATTAAAAAAAAAAAGATGTGAAACACATTTTCAAGGAAGAGTAGGTCTTGGGTGAGACCGGTCTCATAGAATGAGACCACATTTTACCATTTTGTAAGGTGACCCATACCCAAGAAACAACCCAAACCCAGACCCAACAACCCAAAACTGGATCCAACCCCCTTTAATTTTTCATATTTGTCAGAAAAATAGTAAAAAAAAAATCAGAAAAATTTGAAAATTTGCAGGTTGATGCGCAACAATAAGACGAACAATCGTACAACCCAGAATTGCAAAACGATGAAAAACGAATATTCGGTGGATTTTTTCAATTTCCAAATTAGCCGAAAAAATAGTAAAAAAATTCGAAAAAATCTGAAAATTTGCAGGTTGATGCGTAACAATAATACGAACAATCGTACAACCCAAAATTGCAATACGATGAACAACGAATATTTGGTGAATTTTTTAATTTTTCAAACTAGCCGAAAAAATAGTAAAAAAAAATCGAAAAAATTTGAAAATTTGCAGGTTGATGCCCAACAATAATACGAACAATCGTACATTCTATAATAACAATACGATGAACGACGAATATTTGGTGAATTTTTTTAATTTTTCTGGAATATTTGGTAAATTTTTTCAATTTTCAAATTAGCCGAAAAAATAGTAAAAAAGATCAAAAAATTTTGAAAATTTTCAGGTTGATGCGCAACAATAAAACGAACAATCGTACAAACCAGAATCGCAATACGACGAACAACAAATATTTGGTGAATTTTTCAATTTTTCAAACTAGCCGGAAAAATAGTAAAGAAAATCGAAAAATTTGAAAATTTGCAGGTTGATGCCCAATAATAAGACGAACAATCTTACATCCCAAAATAGCAATACGATGAACAACGAATATTTGGTGAATATTTTCAATTTTTCTGCAATATTTGGTAAATTTTTTTAATTTTTAAATTAGCCGAAAAAATAGTAAAAAAAATCAAACAAATTTGAAAATTTGCAGGTTGATGCGCAACAATAAGACAAACAATCATACAACCCAAAATTGCAATACGTTGAACAACGAATATTTGGTGAATTTTTCAATTTTTCAAACTAGCCTGAAAAATAGTAAAAAAAATCGGAAAAATCTGAAAATTTACAGGTTGATGACCAATAATAAGACGAACAATCGTACATCCCAGAATAGGAATACGATGAATAACGGATATTTGGTAAAAATTTTTAATTTTTCTGGAATATTTGGTGAATTTTTTCAATTTTTCAAACTAGCCGGAAAAATAGTAAAAAAGATCGGAAAAAGTTAAAAATTTGCAGATTGATGCGCAACAATAAGACGAATAATTGTGTAATCCAAAATTGAAATGCGATGAACAACGGATATTTGGTGAATTTTTTTAATTTTTCTGGGATATTTGGTGAATTTTTTCAATTTTTTAAATTGGCCGGAAAAATAGTAAAGAAAAATCGAAAAATTTTAAAAATTTGCAGGTTGATGCGCAATAATAAGAGGAATAATCTTATAGCCCATAATTACAATACGATAAACAACGGATATTTGGTGATTTTTTTCAATTTTTCTTGAATATTTGGTGAATTTCTTCAAATTTTCAAATTGGCCGGGAAAATAGTAAAGAAAATCGAAAAAATCTAGCAATCACGATCGAAATCAAAACCAAAATTTAAATCCCATCGAAAAATTTATTAATCCTCTTTTTCTCCTTTCAATCCGCGTACAGACAAAAGATTTAGGGCATTTAATTTTATCGATTGCGATTCAAATAATTCTCGACAATCGCTACAAGTAAATAGTACTAGTAGCGATGAAATTTGGGGAAACGTTACGGAGTATTTGCAGACGAATCAAGGAAGCACAACAACAATA
>BMAC01000029.1:1227422-1255584 GCA_014905375.1 Phtheirospermum japonicum | reverse complement strand
ACCTGATTGGTCCCCTGATCAATATTATTTAACAAGGCCGGATCGCACGATGCGAAAACTCGCAAGTCCTCAACATTCTCCAACAACGACATATATTTATCTTCCAAAATCACCCACACCTCAACTCCAACCCCAACTCCAGCGTCCATCAGCCAAACCACGTTCAAAAATCGCGAGCCCACATCACAGCCCAAATCGCATCTCGTCAGCAAAGCAGGCTTCCCAAATCCAAAATCCACACCGTACAGCCCGAACCCGCACCAGCTCGAGATCGGCAAAAGATCCGCCTTAGATTCTCAAGGTAGCCTGACATCCCATCATCGCCTTGCAAGCCTATTCACAAAATTGCTGTCGATTTTGGCAAATCGCGGCCCGCATTTTCCCCACCAGCTGCCCTAACTCGAAACCCTTGTTTTCAATCTCGCCGTTGTTGGCCGCAGCCGCGGCCATTCCGGGAAACTTCAGACCGACTCTTCGATGGCGTCCTCACCGCTATTGTTGTTGTGCTTCCTTGATTCGTCTGCAAATACTCCGTAACGTTTCCCCAAATTTCATCGCTACTAGTACTATTTACTTGTAGCGATTGTCGAGAATTATTTGAATCGCAATCGATAAAATTAAATGCCCTAAATCTTTTGTCTGTACGCGGATTGAAAGGAGAAAAAGAGGATTAATAAATTTTTCGATGGGATTTAAATTTTGGTTTTGATTTCGATCGTGATTGCTAGGTTAGAGAGAGTGAAAGATGGTGAGGAAGGAGATGATCGGTGGCGAGAATGTCTCTACTGCGTGTGAGAGAGAAGTGGGGGAAGGGTTGGGGATAAGAAAATTTCCGTCCAATTCTTTATTATTTTTGTATTAATATTGTGGTTGGAGCGGGTTGGAGCGGGTGTGCGGGTCGAACAGAAAAACATGGTAAAAAATGGTCTCTTTCTATGAGACCGATCTCACCCAAGTATTTGTCTTCAAGGAATTGTACATCATGTCAATGGACCTCATAAACATACGTGATGAATATCACATATGCATCACATGACAATTCGTGAGGTAAATTTGTTGGAGACTTCCCAACAAATCCAAATTGCTACACACAAAAATAGAATTAAAGCAGCAAAACATCCACATACACAGATCAAGAAGCACACAGCATCAAAGCCAGAGGGGCCAAAAAAGCCTAATACAACATGATCCACTAAAAACAACTCTCACCAAGTAAACATCTTCAACTTAATCGCAAAAATTCCGTCATATAAATATACTTTCAAACTTAAGCTACAATTTACAAGTTTCCGTGTCACTGATCGCCTCAAAACCAACCATCTGCAGTTTAAGCAAGTTAACAATCTGGAAGCGACTGGGCCGAAGCAAAAGGCGAAAAGCTCGTAGTCGACTCGCTATAATGCAACGGATTCGCCTGACGGCTCGAAGATCCAACGTAGCTCAACGAACCATTGCCCGGGCTCGGAATATACGGAGTCATGTATCTCGAATTGAGAGACGATAGTGAGGGGTAACCCAACGAGTGAGGCGAGACTAGATAAGCACCGTTGGATCTTTGTGACGACATATTTCGAAGGTCCACGGAGCTCCGGCTCGTACTTAGATGCGGGTATTGGTTATGAGAGTGATGGTTGTAAGAAGTGGAGGCGACCGATTCGGGACGCGAGACGGAGGGCGAAGAACCTATTTGGATGGCGGACGATCTGAAAGACGATAAGACCGAAGAAGACGAAGAAACGGAAGATAATAAAGGTGTAGATTCTGAAGCTGGTGGCTCGCCGGTGCTAGTTCTCGCGTCACGCTTGCATACGGGACAGAATGTTCTCCATGTTGTTAGCCAGGCGTCAACACAAATAGCATGGAATTCTGGGGGGGAAATGAAATATGAAGTTACTCAACTACAGAGTATAACATGGAATCATTGCCATAAAATTGGATAATTACAAAACTACCTCTGAGGTTTAGGTTAATTACAAAAAAACTTCCAAGGGCCTTTTTGTAATTTTCAGTGTCCAAACAAACCCGGGGTTTTGTAATTAACCCAAATCTCAGGGGCAGTTTTTGTATTAATCCCAAAAACATAACCAATTGAAGGGGTTAACTACAACAGGTAGCCTTGGGGTTTATTCTAACTACAAATACCCCAGCCATTTTCCAAAATACTAATACCGAATAGTTTTTATTTCTATTTTACAAATTGCACCCTAAACTGGGGGATATTAGTTAAGAAAATGCAAATTTTATGACAGTTGTTTCATGATCGTGACACCTTTAGGGAGTATTTGTAAATTTGAGTGAGAATTGAGCTTATTTTGTGCTCAAGGTAGTAGGGATAATTTTTTTATTTATTTTTTTAATAAAAAGAACAACCTGAGGTATCAAGTATTTACAAAAAAAAAAAAAAAGGTTTGATTCTATCTTAAATATGAGGGACAAACTCTAATGTTAAAAGGACAACTGTAAGTAAAATGTTTGAAATGTTTATACTTATGAATGGGGTAAAGTATATAATACACAAGCAAACCTCAAGTTTTTTTTTCCTTAGTTTTTTTTTGTAATTTTTGAAAACCTCTGGATCATTTTGTAATAAGCCCTTTCTGTAATTATCCCTAAGTAGAGAGATGGGGAGAACGAGTTTTCTTCAGGTATAAAAAAAATGCACACACCCACGCACACAGATTACTCACTGTGGCGACAAGGTAGAATTCTCAGTTTCTCTCCCATGTTATAATCTTCGAGACAAATCGCACACGTCGCCGAAGTACAATTATCCTCCATAACGGCCGTAAATATTAGGCTCGGCATGGCTTTGACCAAACGACTGCTCATCCCGTGGAATTCTCGTACGCGTGGAGCCTGAGGCCGTTCCCTTCTAATCCGATGCCTCCGGACGAAGAAACACGTCGCCAACACAGCTGACATGGCGAGTAACGAAATGAAAGAGATAGCCATAATCGACCATGCGGAGTTTTCGAAGCTCGGGACCACCCATAGCTCCACGTCAGCATCACCAGCATAGTTTGAAAGTGTTTCACCGGCTACATTAGAGACAAATACGGCGTGTATTTTTATACCAGCTGAAGTCCCAGCCACTGCATTTAAGAAAAAAAAACTGATTTAGATACTGAATCCACCTACTTGTCCTATAACTTATAACGATGAGTTTTATGTATACATAACGCACGGATAAAAAATTTGATAATTAAGCAGTATATTTATTCCCCATAATACTTTATTACAAACCAATAATTAATAATAGTCGACATAAGAAATTCAGCAATGTGATACTCAAGAGTTATGCTAGGACACGCAGAAATGCAGGATTTACACTAGCATATTCTTCAATACTCCGCACAATTTATAGATTTATTGCACAACTAAAGATGAAGAATAATTTAAGTATTAAAAGGAAAAACGAACATCTGAAACAATGAAAAATTGTGAAATAATACCACAATCTGAGAGGAAATTGACCAAAATTACTTCGAAAGGTAGAAAAGAAGAGACTCAGATTGAATGAATGTGAAATTGCCGAAGCCATTTAATATTTTTTTTTTGCGTAAATGTCGGTATACTACAAAAAACTACTCCTAGGTTTAGTCCAAATACAAGGAACTCCAATTATCTTTCAAAATTACAAATAATCCCTTAAGATATTACAAGAAACCCCTCTTGCCGGTGCAATTTGTAAAGCTACAAATTAATGTCAATAGTTGGTTTTGTAATTTTGAAAAGATACCTGATTTTTTTCATAATTATATTAAGTCTCAGGGGCATTTTTTGTAATAAACCCTAAAAACTATTAACATTACAAAAATTAACAAAGGAGAAAACATACTTGAGACCAAATCACCATTATCATTGTTATAGATAATGGCTGCTTTGAAACCCGCAGCTTGCGCTCGTCTAACTTTATCGTCGAAGCTACATCCTCCTCTGGTTATCAACGCAAATGGAGGATTTGTTTGGTTTATTTTCGGAACAAATTTGTTAGTTAGCATCGAGCACGCGTCCAAAGGCTCTGCCACGTATAATGTCCCACATATTCCGGAGCCTTTAATAGCTGGAGCTGAAAACAAGAGAGGCTTATATCAATAAACGGCGCAATTAACAGATAAAAGCACATCCTAATTGCCATACAGCTATAAAATAAATTAAATTGGAATATTATAGCAGCAAAGCAATCCAAATTCCAAAACAAGTTAAGAACCAATAAATACTTAATATTTTGATCAGGAATTACAATTCATATACTAAACTGAACCGTATGACTCGGTCAACGCCAATTCCACAAAGCCCAGATAATTCAAGCACCAGAATGCATAATAAAATTAAAATCAGATCAAGATTCGAAAAAGAAGTAGTTATTGGAAGCTTAAAGATTACAAACAAACAAAAAAAAACACTAACTTAAATCAAGTAAATAGTAACAAGAAATAAGGTCAAATCAAACCCGCAATACAAATTGCAGAAAAAAAAATACTCAAATAACTGGTGTTCACACACACATACCAACACAAAGAAGGAAATTAAACTCACCAAAATTAGCTTCAATGTCTTCAAAGGATAAGGTAGTGCCGTTGCCTATCAGAACGACATTGCCGTAAGCTGTAAAAGCACCCATTAAACAGAAAAGGCAGCAGAAAAATACCCGGAAAGTCAACATCTCCATCAAACGTAAAAATCTCAACTTTTTTTCGAAAATTATAAAAAAGCGCCTGAAACCCAGAACCTTATTCGCTCAATTTCTGAAAGGGTTTTTCAACTATAATAAAATTGAAACATCGGCTTCCATACTTCAGTAGCATCATGTGATGTGATGATTCATTTTAGGGCTTTCGGATTTTATTTTGATTGTTTCGTATTTGGGGCAAATTATCAAGAGAGAGAAAGTTTTACCAATCAGGATTTAGTTTGCTATAAATAGCCAATGTGTCTTTTTGTGTGGGTGGGTGAGCTCTGTAGGCAGTGATGATAATCTTTGGATCAATATCTGTCCCAAAAAAAATAAAGAAAAAACATCGGCCTGAAAAATGATATAAGGAAAGAAAAATACAATTAAAAGATAAAAACAATTGGGATTTGGCAACTTGCTCCTACAATTTCAGAAAATAAATGTGATTGTTTTGAACTTCTGACTCTAAATGACCAAATGCATAATACATGGTTATTGGGGGCCCCTTTCTCAATAGTCAATAGATTTTGAAATAAGAGATGCTATTATAATAATAAAAAAGACACTTATATTTTATTAATTAATTACTTTAAAGTACAGTTTTATTTATTTTGCAAGTTTTACATATAGATGGAAAAGATGGAGTTATGTTAACGTTGTGATTTTAAAATATCAAAATAGGGATAAATTCCAAAATTTCATTTTGAACAACTATTGTATAAGAAAGACAGCTAAGTAATTGGACTAACCTTCAATCCGAGTAGCCATTTAATTTAAAGTCAAAATGAAAGTATATAATCTAGAAATGAATGGATAGCTGAAAAGGAACCACGTTGATGGTTAAGTTCACAAGATTCTTGCTAGGATTGCTATATTACAAGTACTTATCTTGAACCATGATTATTAGTATAAAGATTATCCACCACCTCCACGATGACACCAGATTCATCTAATTAGGTGTAAGAACATTATGGAGTTTATAATTGATATTTAGTGAGGTAGGTGCCCAAAGTTTGGCCCACGTGATATTGTCAATCAAAATGGGCATAATTAACTAATTAAGGGGTTTTCTACTAGTATCAAACCCACAGGTTTATATATAATTCGGAGACAGGGACTGGTTTTTGCAAACGGGCCAACCCGAGAGACAACATGATATGTGGGCTCTTCTTCAAGTGTTTCGAGGTTGTACTGCCTTTTCTGGCAATTGAGAGTAATGTATAGTAGTCAAGTTTATCACTGGAAACAGAAAAGTAAAACCCACTTGATAAAGGACAATAATTTCAGATAAATTATACATAGAAAAAAAAAAAGAACATATAAAGGACAAACCAGTTTTAACCTCAAATTACCTACCAAACCCACATTTTTTAATGAGAAAAAAGATCAAGAAAACTCAATAGACTGAAACAAGGAATATTCTTCAAATATACAGGAGCAATATGAGAAACAGAAATGTACGGTCCTCGTGATTTGAACTTAAGTATAAAAATTGTTGAAATCAAGCCTCTATACATTACAGCCATCTTGAAAAATGGATCATCTTGTGAACATCGGCATAAAAGGATCTACATTGAGGTCGTATCTGGAAATAAGGAAATAAGAACGGATAACTCATGAGTGATGACCTTCAAGTACACGATTCTGCGCAGAAATTAGGATTGTATTCCACCTGCAAACACTGTTGCAATAGTAATTAAAATACAGAATATTTTAATTATATATATATATTATTCAGATTTGGCTAAACACCAAAGTAAAACAAAACAATTATATTTCAAAATTACAAATACCCACTAAGCGCACAATTCGTAAATATAAACAGATGTCAGGGGGCTATTTGTAATTTCGGAAGATAACCGAGGGGTATTTTTGCAATAAACCCTTAAAATTATCTAGTTTATCAATTTACCTAATTACCTTCATGTCCGGACCCACAAGGGTTCCAAAGAGACATGCCTCTCATTTCTAAGCTGGGCAGCTGCTGCCCCCGAAGGAGGTGGTGCGTGTACAGTAATTGGAAGAGTCCATTCACATTTGTCCCTTCCCTCTATCAGAAGAGGATGCTCGAACCTGAAACAGATGAAGAATAGTTGCACTCATTAACAAAAAAAAAAAGGACAAACGGAATTAAGATGATTAAAATAAAAGAGAAATTGCCAATTAGAAGTTTTCATCTAATTAAGATAATTTTTCACGTTGATTCGACCAAAACAGAATTATACCTTGTCCAGTCCACATTCTGTGGAGTTGTAAGAAATTCAAATCGGAGAGCCCATTGCACAGACATGTAGCGGGTAGAAAAAGTCATGGGCCCATCCATGGGAATGGAGAAGAGAAAGCTTGTTTGGACTAAATCTGCTACAACTTCATGATGATCGCTATGAACCTGCACGATCAAACAAGGGTAAATGATCAGCAGTTAACGACTGACTATTTGCACATGAAACCATAATACTCAATTTTCACTTCTCTACCTGGAGCGCATTTAAAAACAAACCTCTCACCACATGGTAATATTACAATTGGGAGAGATGATGTCCAAAATACAAAATTATGTTCATACACAATGAAGTGAAAAATGAATTTAGCATCAACTATTAATGAGACAAACCGTTAGACGGGTCCCCTAAAACTAAAATTTAAAAGACATCAAAAAATAGAAAACCCTAAAAACTAATTAAAAAAGAAAAAGAACCCTAAACCAACGAAAAAAAACCCTAAAAACTGGAAAACCCTAAGAAAAATAAAAAAAACTAAAATTGGGCCCTGCCTAACGGAATGTACGGGTGTACACAAGTTTATGTCGCTATTAATTATCGGAAAAAATGAACACTCATTACAAGATAAAAACTCTTTACCTTGGTAATACTAGGAGAATGCTTTCGAGAAGGATGGACAGAATGCCGACTTATAGTCTCCGTCATCTCCAAAGTTATTAACAGCTAAAAGACACCAAATATCCCCATTAAATAATAATAATAATAATAATAATAATAATAATAATAATAATAATAATAATAATAATAATAATAATAAAACTGGGGACTTCTATAGTACAGTCACAGGATGATACTTCTATCCCCACTAACCAATAGATTTGTGTAAAAAAGACTCCAATCCTTCAAATTTAGATGATGTGTCAAACAATGATTGGATTACCATACATGGGTATGGTATTGTGAAGGCACTAGTGTTTTCCAATAATAATAATAATAACAATGGCTGTTCACAATTATATTTTCTGGAATGCAACAGTACCTCAAGACATCTCCTAGCCCCTTCTTCATGAAAGAATGTAAGGGTTCCACCAATCTGTAAAAAAAAAAAGGAAAAAAAGGACGATGTTAGCCAAGGAATAAGGAAAGACAAATTGTCACTAAAATCTCAAACTTCACCGTATCACAGAAGTAGTAAGTTGACTCAGAGTTCTTAGGTGAGAATTTCAGCAGAACTTGGTCATCCAGTCTGATATTGTACGATCTCCCTCTAGCAAACCCTTCTGCTGCAACAAATGTTGGCAGAAAATTAATCTTAAACAATACATAGTTAGACAAATGCAAGGATAAGGGAATGACAATAACAAATTACATGTTCCAGATTCAACAGGTGCAGAGGCCGATGATAGTCTTGAGTCATCGTCTGCTGACAGGGCTTTAAGATGTCTTGGCGGTTGATTCGGAGATGCAATAACTGGAGACCTGTCTGAAGACAATGCAGCAAAATCACTATCAGGACCACCACTCATCATGACCTCAAAGTGCAAATACACAAATATTCTTAGAATGCAGCAGTTCATATCTTCAATGGCGGAGCTAGGAGGACAAAGTGGGGTGGGCCTGGGGATTTTTTATTTTTATTTAACATAAATTCACTATTTTTTTTATTTTTTTTTTAACTCTGTTTGGACGGAGACAGGCTAGGCCGAAGGATTTTATTTAAATCATACAAATCCACTATTTCTTTTTTTTTTTTTCCAATTATTTTAACTCTGTCTGGACAGGAGGTGGTGGGGCAGGGGCGAGGCCTGGGTTGGCCCCCCTGGTAATTACAAAAGGTACCCCTGAGGTTTAGCCTGATTACAAATGGCTCCAGCAATTTATTGATGGAAGTCTTGAGGTTTGTCTTAACCTAACAAATACCCCCCTTTTGATGGTGCAATTTATAATTGAGAAACAAATGTCAAGGGGGCATTTGTAATTTTCAAAAGATAATTGGATTTATTTTATTTTTTAAAAAAAATAGTCTTGCTAAACTTCAGGTTTAGTTTTTGTAATTAACCCTATTTTCATATTTCCGCTTAAACTGTTGAAAGAGGAATGATCCTTCATAATCATAAATGCATGTTGCAATAAGCATTAACAATTAAAAATAAACAAAATAAAAATAGTTACCGCCAGCAGAATCAGGTGAAATCTCAGCCACAGACAGAGCAGGAACTCCCATGTTTGAGGATATGCTATCACGTCCTTCACCATAAAGTGAACCCCGATTTGAAGACCTCGCTGCAAATGACTGCAGCGATAATGAACTTCCAAAAGTTTTGTTTAAACCTTCCTTCGTGTGGATGTAGGAAGAAACAGATGAGATCTCATCCCTCGAACTTTCATACCCATCTTCAACTCCATCAGACACTTTAGCCTATGAGGAAAAAACAACTCAATAAATAAATACAACTTTGAGGATTATGAATGGAAAAATAGAAAGGACGCCTGGGAGAATTATATCAAGATACAGAAATAGCAGACAGGAGCAGAAATTTACCCACTCAGAATCAGCATCCGTTTCTTTCCAGTATGCATCCAAGAAGACGGTTGATACAGGTACTAATCCTGAAAAATCCACGCATAGAAAATTAAGCTCCTATATTAACATTGAAATCTTAAATTAAAAAAGAAAAACTAGAAAACCTTTAAAAACTAAACTAACTAAAAAACTAAAAAAGAACCCTAAAAATGGGGTGACTTAAATATATAATTGAAAAACCCCTAAAAAATGGAACACCCTAAGAAAAACTAAACCAAATAAAAAACTAAAAATGAGCCCTAGAAAAATAAAAAGAAAAACTGAAAAACTAAAATTTGGGCCATGCCTAAGCGAATGTACTCCGTTAGGCGGTGTGACACAAGTTTTTGTCATCATCATTTGGCACATAATTTCTGACCCAAGGACTTTTTTATGAGGAGAGAAACAAATAGGGAAAGGCTGCTTAAGGCACACGAAAAAAAGTTTCAGACACAAACATAAGACGAGATAAAAAACCTACCATCAGCTCGACTTTCCTCACTGAGTATGCTACTGCTTTTCTGAATAACCCATATCTGCAGAGGTATTCGAGCTTCCTGCAATTTGACATTCGTCAAATTAGATCAAAATAAGTGTGAAATGAAATGAAAACCCATAATAAGAGAAAAGCAACACAAATAGAAACCAACCAGTTGGGAAAATTCTTGTCTCGACTGTCCCTGAGAAGTTCCATCTTCCAAAACCAGATACTGTCCAGACAACATACTCCTAACATAGTACAGATAACGTATTGTTGCGCCTCTATATGATGGAGGTATAAGGCTTGGTAGACGGGTGCGAACCACAACTATAAGTAAACAACATTGGAAAGAATACAGAGCAAATCTGAATTAAGTGAGCTGTAATTAGAATGAAAATATGAGGAATGTAAATTAACTCATATTTGCAATCACCGATACTGAGAGCTAAATTCAACACGTTATAGATTTGAAAATAACGATCGTTAATTTGCTTAGCCTTACAAGTTTTGGTGACCCCACTGGAAATAATTTGATTTGAAACTACGGTTGGTGCCGAGCAATCCATGAATACATACTCACCTGAGAACCAAACAAGTTCACATCATCATCTAAGCATCAATATTATGTGAGGTTAATATTATGGTAAGAATTAGTATTATGTGGAGGCCAATCATACTCGATTTGATCCTCTCCAAAAATTGAAACATTAAACATTTTCAACTTCAGAAACTCCAGCTGATGCTTAATTAATCAATTCATCAACGAGAATTATCTAAACTTCTCCACATTTCTAATTAATTAAGCTACAATACCCAACAGACATTGTTATAGCTACAATTCGAATCCCCAAATCGCCCAAATTGGTAAAATAACTTACACAAAGCAAAAAGTACCTCGGCGCTGCTTAGAATCAGAGCTAGGCTTAGGAGTGTTGAACCACTGAGTGTCCAATTTCTCAATCCCTTTAATTTCGAAGCCAAGCTTTTCGATCAAAAGCGATAAAGAACTGGTAGGGTTTTTTATCTCAATAGTGACGGTGACCAGATCACCGGGTCTGTAAACTTCCCTGTCCGCTTCCAATTTGAGCTGGGGCGGGTCGACATTTGCCCGGCCGCTCGCGGCGGCGGCGGAGGAGGAGGTGAGGCCGAAGAAGGAGAATCTCCGGGAGGGTTTATTGGATTGAGGCATTTTCGGGAGAAATTATGGTTTTTTAGCGAGCAATAAATTGGAGAGTGTTTGATGATCGATGAGAGAGACGCAGTTTGATGCGATCTTGGTACAATTTTATTTTTATTTTTTATTTTCTAAATTTTCCCCTGAAACTGTGAAGTAAATTTACTGAATTCACATTCCAGGTAACGTTTGATTTAATTATGGACAGATGTTTGAAAAAGAAAAAACATGTCATAATTACGAATATTTGATAAATTATATATGGGAAACGGTTTGTTGTGATTCTTTTAAAACTTGTAAACCAGTGTTACTTAAATTTGAAATGATTAGGGAGGTATATATATTTTGTGTCAAGTTTTTATTTAAAATTAATCGAACATTTGATATTAGTCCATAAACTTAATACATATATAAGAATATGGAACAAGTTCAATCAGAAAAGTCCTATTTTTTAAATTCGCAATATAAATTGAATACTTGCTAGAAAGACTGGACAACCACAATGTTGAGATGAAACATGCTATTTTGATATTGGGCCTAATTTGCAAGATGGTTCATTTATCTTACTGGGCAAAAGTAATTAGCCCATTAATAATGATATGTTATTAGAGTTGTTTATTTCATGATGCCACAAGTTTTATAGTTTACATCCACGAATCTATCTACAATTATTATCACAATTTTTGTGGTACATTTAAAATTAAAAATTTTAAATGTGGGAACAATCATTTTTACATTAATAATTTACACCAAATTTAATTTTTATTTATTTTTGTTAGAACAAATTTTTATATTTGACTTTAATTTACATTTTTTTGTTGGTTTGATTTTTTTTTTAATTCACGCCCATAAAAACTAATAATTAAAAAAATATTTTGTTAAAGTTAATAAGTTATGTGATTAACATTTTCAAGTGATTTCTTATATTTAGTTGGTGGAATTACTCATATCATTATTTAAGAAAAATAATGTAATAATTTATTTTGATTCATAAGTTTTATTTTCATGAAATTCTCATAAATTAAGTTTGGTTGGGTTAGTGAATATTTTCTAACCTGCTTATTAATAGGTATATATGATTGAACCAAAATATCTAAGTAAGTTGTTTTGTTACTTTCTAAATCACATTATCAAAAAAAATCTAAATTATACAATCAATTTTGATTATGTGCATTCAGTTTTTTTAAAAGAACAAACATATACGATTTGAACATTTTACCCACGTTAATATAATAAAGATATTTATTATAAGATCTACTTTGTATTTGAATAGAAAAATTAACAAATAAATCTGAGTATTTTTTATATTAAAATTCAAGAATATATTAAAAGTAACTAATATAATTATTTCGCGACTAAGTAAACTGGGATGATAAAAACAAAACACGAAAAAAGATAATAATATTTACAAGACAAGAGAATTAATTAAATAATCAGGTGGTTTAATTCCCGCTTGCAATGGGTTTATCAAAAATGCTCCTCCGTTTTCTTTGCTGCTCCTTTTCCAGGCGTATGAAGTACTTGTGTGCATGGCTCGCGATTTGCGTAGGGTTTCTTGTTAGGACAAATTATCTTGAAATGCTTTTCCAATCTCCTCTTCCGTATTTTTCCAGCCCCTTGAGAAACAAGTTGTGCTCCTCTTCGGTCCAGTTCATACTTCTTCTTCTTCTTCTTCTTCTTCTTCTTCTTCTTCTTCTTCTTCTGCTTCTGCTTTATGCTTATGATCTCGTGCATATATAATGACATTATATACGGATCAACATTACTGTGATTTAAATAAATTAGGTAACATATATCTTTTTTTCATGGGCATGTGGATTTTGTAGAATACTGAATTTGAATTTTATGCTCTATTGATAATTAAAATAATATAATGAGGGATCTTTTAAATTTGGTATGAATTAAAAAATAAAATCTTGAAATATATTTTTGTGAATTCTAATAAATTTACGTGAAAAATATCAAAAAAATAAAATATCATCCAAGTTGCCAAATTTTGATTTAACTTACCAAACTATTGTTAGGGACGCGGGGATGATAAACCTCGAGTCATATACGCAAAATGACATTGGATATATCATACATGCAGAAAGAAGGAAAAAAAATCTTTTGAGAGAGATAAATCATCCATATATAACACATAAGGCAACATATCCCATATCTTAGTAATTTTTAATCCTACGTTTTTAGATAACACGGGAAAAGGTTGTGATTTATATTCATATATTGATTGATATAGTATCATCCATTAATATTGAGGTTCCTAACTTATTATTAATTGATAATTAATAATCGATAGTTAAAAATTATATTCAGTAAATTGGTAAACTAATTGATTAAATATTAATTTATTAATTTATACATAATTAAAAAATATAAAATATTGTATACACAAATATCAAGAGAAATATAAATAATAATAATAAAATTTAAATAATAAATAAAGATGTTGTGTATAATTTTTTTTTTAAATAAGTTGCGCCGCTTTTATTAAAAGAGAAGAAAAAGTGTCCAAGTACATAGCAAACAAAGAAAAGGAAACGAAAATAAAGAAACTAGCGCTTCAAAAAAAATCCTCGCTTAAGAGAACTTTTTGAAACTTTATGTGAAGGAGCAGAAGCTTCGTCTTCAGCCATATCCGCCCAAGATTGTCCAGAAGTAATGTCCATAAGGTGTAGGGCAGGAGAGGATTTTGGATCGTTGATAATGAAAGGAGTAGAAGACTCCTGTTGTAATTTTTTAATTATATCAATTAATTCCCGATCAGTGGCGGGCTTACGAAAAATAGGGGTGCGATGTTGGCTGCCAAAGTCCGATTCATCCACTATAATACCTTCGTCATGAGCAAGACAAACTAATGGAGTACGTTACGCTAAAGTAGAAACCTTATCCGAGAAACCCATGGCTACCTGATCAACAACACTCTTACTCGAAGAAGCAGATTTCTCATAAAGCACAAGCTGTCGAGAGGTGTCACAAACTATCTCACCCGACATGCAAACGGTCGGTTGGTTCTTCCTGCAGGGTTGCGTAGTAAGTTTCTCACCCTTGTCTGAGCCACTATCAGAAAGCTCAGAAGCAGTACGGTAATCCTGCCCTTCCGAACCAGAAGGAGTAACAAGAGTATCAGCGGCTTTAGGAGCCGTGGTCACGGGAGCGGTAGGTAACGGTTCGGACTCTTGACATGAAGTAGTCTTCAAGGTAGGAAGCGCCAAAGGATCCAGGCGGGAATCTATACGGTTAGGGACCACCGATGTAGTGGGTGGTGACTCAGGTTCAAGATCATACTGTAATGCGTTAAAAGCGTTGGAGGTCATCCGAGCAGAAGTAGTAGTAGGGTCTGAAATCGGACGGTGTTCCATACGGGTGCGGACGATCGGAGCTCGAGAATTAGAACGCCGACGAGGGCGTCTGGTGTTAACCGTCTGCCAATCGTCGCTATCCACAATCGGAGTGGTATGAGTTTTGAAAGCAGAGCAAGAACCAACAAGGTGCCCCACCGATTTGCAAAACGAACAAAAATCCTGTAGGTTCTCGTAGCCTAGCGAAATATAACCGCAATACCCCTCACGCTCAATCATGACCGTCTCAAGAAAGGTATGATCAAGATTCAACTCAACTAATACACGTACAAAGTGACCGACAGAGCCATTAAGAGAACGTTCATCTATTTGCAAGGGCGTCCCAACAGTCCTAATATTCAAAATAAAAGACCGTTCCCAGTATTCAATAGGCAATTCATATATGCGAACCGAAACCTGAGAGGAAGCCGAAGGCACCTTATAAGAGTTGAAATCTGGAGTCCAAGGAAAGAGCCGAAGAGTAGCTGAGCCAATCTTCCAGGCCGTCTTGGAAAACGCCCTGTTTCGATCTTCAGGAGAGGCGAAGGATATACTAAAATATCCCTTGCCAAGAGGAACAAACTTCCAATCGCCGGCAATGCTCCATCAAGAAAAAAGCGAATCTTTGATACTAGCGATCGTGAGAGTTTTCAAGCCTTTCGCTTGGATAAGACGTCCGATGAGAGAGTCGCGGAAAAGCGAAACCCGAGATTGGTAAAGGGTTTCGTCAATCGTAACCGAAAGATAATCACCCTTTTTGAGCGGAAGGGCCCCTAAGGAGTGATTAGCCAAAAATGGGCCTGGGGGGGAGGAAACAGGCCTGGTCGGTGGGCCCGGATGGCCCCACGTACGCAGCCCACCAATGCAAGAGGGGGCGTTGGGGTGTGAAGGGCGCTGCTGGACTAAGGGGGAAGCTATAGGTTGCTGGGCTGCCCAAAAAGGTTCATGGGCCTGAGGCTGGCCCGCAGATAAAGCCAACTGGGCTTGGCTTAGGGGATTAGTCATCTGGGCCATCGCAGCAAGGGGCTGGGAATTATTAAAAGTCTCCTGGACTTGAAGCTGGACCAAAGAAGAGTCCTTTTGGGCCATAAAATAGGACGCGTGGGCTTCAGTTAAAGAAGGATTTGAAGTGGGATCCGCATGGMCTTGGGGCAGCGTCAAAGGYGCAGTTTGAYTGGGAGACGGGTCGGGCCCCTTAAGCAAYGGGTCAAGGCAAAAACACGTAYGTTTCCCTGCATGAGAAACCCTAGCAGCAGGCGCAGTAAGAAAAGCCGAGAAAGTCGGATCTTGAACAACCGATGGGGCAGCCGCAGCAAGGGTTTGGTTKTCCAGAACACCGGAGATCGGAACAGTGATGGGGTGAAGCGCCGTCATCGAAGTGGGAGGAGGCCYATYCGTACACGCTGTGGGTGTCGCTGAATTAAATGGGTGGGGCGTCGAGGTCGTCGGAGGCACACCGGGAAAGCGGAAGGAGTTGCCTTGCGTGTTGAGGAGATGGTTAGAAAAACGAGATACTGGCAAGGAACCAAACGTAATGGCTGCTGGGGCCAGATCAGAAAAGCCRGGAACAGGCAGACCCACGCCATTCATGGTCGAAGGTGGAACGGCYTGGGGATGTGAGATTGGTGGAAAAGAGAAGGCCGGCAGCGTGGGCTGTTGTAGGGGCGTCTGACTCAGACTGGGCCAAGTCGAGGAAGACGCCGACATTAGATAAGGACCCATGATGGTGGCCGGAGTAAACAGCCGGGCGTGCGGCTGTGGGAGTTGTTGCGGTTGACTGGAGATCGGAGCATAGGATTGCTGCGGGACCGTAGCTGGGCGGAGGTGCTGCAAAACCGGCGATGAGGGGGCTGGAATCCGGTGGTTCGGTGAAGACGCCGTGAACCCGGCGGGTAGTCGACTCGGTCGGCGTTTTTTTATTTCGTTCCCATGTTCTAAACTTTATTCATGTCCGATGTTGTGTATAAATTTATTATTATTATTATTTTTGGTGGGGGTGGGGTACAATTTCTATAATTGATTGTTGATAAGACAATGGATAAATAATAGGCAATGTAGGAAATCTTGAGAAGAAAGCTGGGAGAAGGTAGAGTTTGTTTCTCAAAAGTTACTCGTCTCAAAATATCATATGCCTAACAACTTGGGACCATAGTAAAGGACAAATTACAATTAAAATTGTTAAATCACACTAGTGGATTTACTGAAACTGTGAGAAGTAAATTTACTGAATTCACATTCCAGGTAACATTTGATTTAATTATGGACAGATGTTTGAAAAAGAAAAAACATGTCATAATTACGAATATTTGATAAATTATATATGGGAAACGGTTTGTTGTGATTCTTTTAAAACTTGTAAACCAGTGTTACTTAAATATGAAATGATTAGGGAGGTATATATATTTTGTGTCAAGTTTTTATTTAAAATTAATCGAACATTTGATATTAATCCATAAACTTAATACATAAATTGAATACTTGCTAGAAAGACCGGACAACCACAATGTTGAGCTGAAATATACTATTTTGATATTGGGCCTAATTTGCAAGATGCTTCATTTATCTTATTGGGCAATATATTGAGCCTAAAGATAGTTATTAATGTGTATATAGTACAGTCAGTGACTCAGTAACGAACAAGATTTTCTAAAGTCGGGCTTGTTTACCTGATTTTCTAATATCGAATATATATGAATCGTTTGTTCTAATAATTAAAAATTAAATATTCAATTAATAATTTTATAATTAAATATTAAATATAATATTATTTATTTTTCAAAAATGATATTATATCAAATTAATATAATAATACATTGTCATCTATTTTTCATACATGATTTACATATTTAGTAAAAAATAAAGGATTATGAATTTTATAATAAATAAAAATTTTACTATTCACATAATTTTAAATACTCAAAAAATCTTATTTACAGAATTCACAATTCCAACGAATATTAATTCAAATAGATCCTGGTTACGAGGTGGGAAGGTATCCGAGTTTCGTATATCATTTGCCCACGAAAAATAAAGCTTATCTGAGGTGGATTAAACTCTAAATCACAATAATAGTGTGATCAAATTTTATTTTTAATATCAATTTGAGTACTCACGTTTAAACAAGTAAACTCTAAACTTCCCTCGGAAAAAACTTTCTCGGTAAATTTCTCTCGAAAAATTTTACCGAGGGGAATTACAAGGGTCAATCCCCTCGATTAATTTTTCCCTACGACCCTCGAAAAAACCGAGGGGCTCCTTTCCTCGAAAAAATTGAGGGCAAAATGCCCTCAGAAAAACCGAGGACCATGAATAAATAAATAATATGTTATTATATTTTGAAATTACTTACGATATTTAGAGGATAATCGATATTAGATCTAGCTCCCCCCTGTGATTCGACATCCCAGTACCCGGCCCAGCAGGCTCGCTCCTCCTGTTCCGGCTGCACTGCTCGGATTTTGCCTTGTTCTCGGGCTTCTCCCACTCAACCTTCCAAACCCTAGTTGAGATGCATGATATATAAGATACAATATAAATTATCTGTTATAAATAAAAAATTCTAATTTAATAAAAAAATATATATATAACAGAATTGTTTACCTCCAAACCTCCTAGGTAACGCATGTCTTCAGCTGACCACCATGAGAAGCATGATACTACTTATACTCGTTCAGCTACTTCCCGTACTTGTCCGACATCATCGAGAAAAATATCTTCCGTATCTGACGAGCATCATACTCCTTCGGGTCCTAATAACAAATCTCTTACAAAATAAAACAATAATTATAATTCAATTGATACATGTGACTGTGTAGTTACAGTAAAGATTAACAAATTTGGATATAAAATAATAATTACCTTAAACATCTCCCACCATAACTCCTTAGTCTCCTTAGGGACCTCCTTACAGCACCACCCGGCGGGATGGAGTTCCTTCTCGAAAATCTCCCGGAGTATAGTGGTCACCTTGGCCTGTCTGCTGTTTAGCTTGTATTCAATTGTGTTTTTTTTTTTGTTTTGAATATAATTTAATCACAATGATAATTACAATTTTAAAATCATTAATCTACTTACTTCTTTCCTGCAATATAAACCAGAACTCCACCCCTCTGTGGTGGGACCAACTGCCATCGTGATGTACCCACATCGGACGGTGTATGTAGTAATGTATGTGATCGGTGTTGGTGTCTGCGTTGGTGTCTACGTTGGCGCTAAATGATCAATATCGATACCCATGTAGTCATCATCGAAATCAGCTAAACGATTAGCCAACTCCATATCTGATCGACCCATGCTACTGGAACCTCGACCTCTCGGCATCTGATAAAATTATTAGATAATAATACGAGTATTTTACAAAATACCAGTATTATTATATACCAAACGTCTTAATAAATCCAAACATGAAAAAAACTAGTTTTAAAACAAGTGTGTTTTACAATATGAATAAATTACATATATTTTATCCAAACCAATCATTTTCCATATTAAAGTTATCACCAAACTCATCTTCATCCGTGACTTGATCTGTATCTTGATCGGTAAGTAACTCTTCTTCTGTATCATCATTTGTCTAGTTACCAAGTTCATCTACGTAATTATCATTGGGGTCGTGCAACTGGAAATCGACATCGCCGAGTTGAATCGGATTGCGTGTATCTACAACTTCCTCTTGAAATGATTCTTCTGGTAGAGGTTTGATAAACTCAACATTTGATCTCGGCTTGATTTTACACGTTGCCCACCAGTTCAACTTTTCTCGTCTCAAACTTGGATACGCACGATAATATACTTGTACAACTTGGGAAGCAAGTACAAAAGGTTCATATCTATTGAACCTACACTTATGATTGATATCGACAAGCTTATAATGTGGATGAACTTTTGTGCCTGTAGAAGTTGGATCAAACCATTCGCACTTGAACAATAGCATGTTTTTCTCCGTTCGTTCGGTGTATTCGAGCTGCATAATTTATATGAGACGATAGTAATAATCATATTCGGTTGCCCCACAATTTGACCCTTTAATGCATACTCCACTGCTCGATGTTGCTTTGTTAGATTCGTACTCCAGTGTGTGAAATCTATAACCATTTATCTTACATTCGGTATATGTTTTCACACATCTTGATGGACCCACAGCTAGGCTCCTAATGTTCACGTCGATCACATTGTTCGAACGATCTCTAGCCTATGACATTGATAAATTATTTTTAATTTAAGAAATATATTATATAAATAGATACGATAATAATATGATATGCATCGGTATCGAATGTCTTACGTAATTTTTGAACCAATTGACAAATTCATTTTTTAATTTTTCATTGAGCCTATCATCGTTAATGTTTGGTTGAAGACGTTGAACGCTCTTTGTGTAAATACTACATCATTCTTCACACAATTGAGAAAAAAAGTATTAGTACACACACACACACACATATACACACACACACACACACATTGACAGTATAAACTGGAAAGAGTATTCATACCTAACATATTCTTGGACCTCCTCACAATTTAGCAACACGTATATCCTTGTGGCGTCGTATTTTATTTCGCTTAGAGATCTTTTTCCCTTTGTACCAAACGTCTCTCCACATTTCTTAAACACCGAGGGAATTTCATCAGCGTCATCCACACAATTCTGACCGTCGTCATTTCTAGGCAAATTTGTTCTTTTAGTTGAAACGTGATCTTCAAATTAGTACGAACTAAAAGTTGATGCCTCATCGATCAGATATGCGTTTGCTATCGACCCTTCAACACTCGCCTTATTTTTCACGTTGTTCTTTAGTTTGCGAAGATACCTCTCGAACGGGTACATCCATCTATACTGCACTAGGTCAGCAATTTTCGCTTCATATGCAAGATGAACGAGCAGATGCCCATCGAGTCAAAAAAATTTAGAGGGAAGATCAGTTCCAGTTGACACAATATTAACGGAATGTCACGTTCTAGTCGACTCATATCTTTGGTGCGAATGACTGTTGACGTGAGATCCTTGAAAAACAGGCTCAATTCGGTTAGAGCCTTCCACACATTCGGAGGAAATAGTTCAGAAAGGCTATTGGTATCAACCTCTGCACGAATACATGACAATCATGACTATTCATCCTGATTAAACGCGATTCCTTCTTGTCGACGCAACGCCCCAAATTTGATGCGTACTCATCTGGAAATCGAAGAAATTTGACCCAATCGCAAACGGCAGCTTTCGACGGCTTATCAAGTGTGTAACAGGCTTTAGGACACTTTCTCGACCCATCTGGCGCCAACTCTATCCCATTAGAAAGCGTGATCTTCCTGTAATACAACGTCTTAGTATATGAATTTTTGTTGACTAAAAATTTCGGCAGCATCTCCCTTTAGTTCTCTAAGTACACATATATTGCAGTGCACCCGAGAACATAAGTGAGATACTAAACCAAAATTTATATAATCAACAAAAAAAAACGTATAGATAAGATAAGCCATATTACAATCACACTCTCAAACTGTCCAAAGAAGTGGACAATTCGTGATTAGTATCGAATTCTCTATTCGACACTAAATTCTAAACGAGTCTAATGTATATTGTTTAGAAATAGTGTATTTTGGATCGGAAATATTTTAAACTCTGTTGTTGGAGGGACGAAACTTTCCCGACCGGCGCCGTAAACCACATCATCACAGACGTATACATTAAACAATAAATCACATCAATCAAACAAAAACTACAAAATAATATATATGATAAACACAACATGCAAGTATCGATCAACACGGTATTTCACCACCTCCATCACAAATAATTTAAAATATTTTGAAAACCACCATCATTCTTTAAAATAATTTTGAAAACCGTTATTGGAGGGAGGAAACCTCCTGGCCAGCGCCGTACACCACGTCATCACCGACGTCTTCCAAAACCAATCACAACATCAATCAATCACATTCAAACCATAACAACAAACCATAACAAACATTAAGTTAACATCCATTTACCGATCACCACGGTATTTCACCACACCATCGAATACACTTTAAATGATAATTACATAATTGAACTTTTAATGAACACTAATGAACACTAACGAACACTAATTATATAATTATTCATAATTTGAACCCCAATTACGTAATTATTCTTAAATTGAACCTCAATTACGTAATTACTTCTAAATTGAACCCTAATTATAAATTATTTCTAAATTGAACCATAATTTCATAATTAATCATAAATTTAACCCTAATTGCGTAATTATTTATAAATTAGACCCTAATTGTAAATTAACTCTAAAGTGAACCCTAATTACGTAATTATTTCTAAATTACCCTGATTACGTAATTAATTCTAAATTATACCCTAATTACATAATTATTTTAAAAATGGACCCTAAGTAAATTAATTCTAAATTGGACCCTAATTACGTAATTATTTTTAAATTGGACCCTAATTATAAATTAATTCTAAATTGGACTCTAACTGTATTTTAATTCTAAATTGGACCTTAATTAGAAATTAATTTTAAATTGGACCTTATTTATATAATCATTTATAAATTGAACCCGAATTACATAAATAATCCTAAATTGAACCCTATTTATATAATTATTTCTAAATTGAACCCTAATTACATAAATAATCTTAAATTGAGCCCTAATTGTAAATTAATTCTTAATTAACCCTAATCTCAAACTCTAATCCCTAATCTTGAATATTAATTATACAATAATTTCATCACAACAAATATATACAAAAATAAATACAAAAATAAATACAAACTACAAAAACAATAAAAAATATAAAATAAAAAATGATAACAGAAAAAAAAAAAAAAGAA
This sequence comes from Phtheirospermum japonicum, assembly GCA_014905375.1. NCBI lineage: Eukaryota > Viridiplantae > Streptophyta > Magnoliopsida > Lamiales > Orobanchaceae > Phtheirospermum > Phtheirospermum japonicum. Next base: position 1,233,299 of record BMAC01000029.1, on the reverse strand, counting down.
ACAAAAAAGGGCAACTTACCTTGGAGGAGCAGGCGGCGACGGAGGTGGAGGCTTGACCTCGGAGCGGCAGCGGCAGTGGATGCTGGGCCTTGAAGGACGCGGCAGTTTGGAGGCTGGACGCGACGATCTTCTCGGCGGCAGTGGTCGACGACGACTGTCTTCTCGGCGGTGGGTTTGGAGGCCGGTGATTTTTCTTTTTTTTTTTTTCTTTTTCTGCTTTCTGCTGCGATTTCGAAAGAATAGAAGAAATGAGGCATCAGGGACGCTGCTGTGATTTTTAGAGTTCTTTTTCGAGGGGACGACGCCCTCAGAAAAACCGAGGGGAATAAGACCCTTCGATTTTTGTTAATTATTATTTTTAATTAAAAAAACGAGGGCTTGGAAATGCCCTCGGAAAAAACCGAGGGCCCAACCCTCCCCTCGGTTTTTCCCGAGGGCATTTCCAAGCCCTCGATTTTTTTAAATAAAAAAAACTGAAAAAAAAATACGTATTTACCGATCGACACTCGACTCTCGTGATTCTGGGACACCGAGACACACCCCTTCTCGCCCCATTCGTGAAATGATAGAAATTGTTTTTATTTTTTACTAATTCTTTATTTTTTTGAATTTTTTTTCATTTCTTATTTAAAATCGAACAAAAATAGAAACGCGTAATCGACACCCGACCCTAGTGGTTCTGGGACACCGATACCCATCCCTCCCCGCCCCGTTCGTAAAATGATAGGATTTTTTTTTTAAATTTTTTACTAATTTTTTATTTATTTATTTTTTGAATTTTTTTCCATTTCTTATTTAAAATCAGAAAAATATAGAAAACGCGTATTTAACGATCGACACCCGACCCTCGTGGTTCCGGGACACCGAGACGCACTCCTCTCTGCTCCGTTCGTAAAATGATAGAATTTATTTTTATTTTTTTACTATTTTTTTTTATTTTTTTTTTTCATTTCTTATTTAAAATCGAAAAAGATATAAAACGCGTACTAAATGATCGATGCCCGTTCCTCGTGGATCCACGACACCGAGACGCACCTCTTGCCCCCTCGGTAAAATCCCGACGTTTCGTCGCTTAGCGTTTCCAATCTAACAACCTGATCGATCGATCGTATCTTGGTTGTTGGTTGAATTACACCACACGTGTGAATACGCACGTGCTCGTTGATATTTTTCAATCGAAATCGGGTAAAAACCACCTCACGTGCCTAAGATGATAGGATTTGTTTCGTTTTTATAATTTTTATATTCTTTTTTTATTTTTTTTGATTTTTTTTTATTTAAACAAAATCGAGGGGAGGTTTTTCACCTCGGAATAAACTGAGGAGAGGGCTGGGCCCTCGATTTTTTCGGAGGGGAAATAGTGCCCCTCGATTTTTTAAATAAAAAATTGAAAAAAATAGAAAATGCGTATTTAACGATCGACACCCGACCCTTGTGGTTCCGGAACACCGGGACGCACCCCTCCCCACCCCGTTCGTGAAATGATAGGATCTGTTTTTATTTTTTACTATTTTTTTTTGAATTTTTTTCATTTCTTATTTAAAATCGAAAAAAAAATAGAAAACGCGTACTAAACATTCGACGCCCGTTCCTCCTGGATCCACGACACCGAGACGCACCTCTTGCCCCCTCGACAAAATTACGACGCTTCGCGTTTCCTACCGAACAACTTGATTGATCGATCATATCTTGTTTGTTGGTCGAATTACACGACACGTGTGAATACGCACGTGCTCGTTGATATTTTTAAATCGAAATCGGGTCAAAACCATCCCACGTGCCTAAGATGATAGGATTTGTTTTATTTTTACGATTTTTTTATTTAAAAAAAAATCGAGGAGAGGTTCTTCCCCTCGGAAAAAACTAAGGGGAGGGCTGGGCCCTCGGTTTTTTCGAGGGGAAATAGTGCCCCTTGGTTTTTTAAAATAAAAAATCGAAAAAAATAGAAAATGCATTTTTAACGATCGACACCCGACCCTCGTGGTTCCGGGACACCGAGACGCACCCTTATCTGCCCTGTTCATGAAATGATAGGATTTGTTTTTATTTTTTACTAATTTTTTATTTTTTTTCAATTTTTTTTCATTTCTTATTTAAATCTTTTTTTTTTTTTCGACCCTTGTGGTTCTGGGACACCGAGATGCTCCCCTCCCTGCCCCATTCATAAAATTATAAGATCGGTTTTTATTTTTTTACGAATTTTCTATTTTTCTCAATATTTTTTCGAATTTTTATTTAAAAATCGAAAAAAAAAAAGAAAAGAAAACGCGTAATAAACGATCGACGCCCGTTACTCGTGGATACACGACACCGAGACGCACCTCTGTCCCATCGGCAAAATCACGACGCTTCGTCGTTTTACGTTTCCAACCGAACAACTTGATCGATTGATCGTATTTTGGTTGTTGGTCGAATTACACGACACGTGTGAAACATAAAAACTAATGTAGAAAACATAAAAATAATAATAAAAAACCGAGGGCTATAAATACCCTCGGTCTTTTCCGAGGGCACAAACTGCCGTCGATTTTTTAATTTAAAAAATATATAAAAAAAATAAATCGAGGGGTTATAAATACCCTCGGTTTTTTCTGAGGGCACAAACCGCCCTCGATTTTTTTAATTTAAATAAATTAATTAATTAATAAAAAATCGAGGGGCTATCAATACCCTCGGTCTTTTCTGAGGGCAGAAAAAGGCACTCGATTTTATTAATTTAAAATAATAACCGAGGGGATGGTGTTACCCTCGATTTTTCCGAGGGTATCTCCTTCCCCTCGTTTTCTTCGAAGGATAAACTTTTTCGATAATGTTACCCTCGAAAAGTCATTGGTAATTATGGCGGTAAATATTGGCGCCGTATTTTCAAATGAAAACCGAAAGAAAACATTTCCCTCGAAAAAACCGGAGGAATATTTTAATCCCTCAATTTTTTTACATAAAATACGGAGGAAAATATTTCCCTTCAAAAACTGCTGTTTTTTTTTTGTTTTTTTTTTTTTTAGTACGATGGTGTATAACATAGTTTTCGCATACTATTTCATTCACATGTGAGATTTATCAAGTATGCAATCAAAAGATAATGATTGTGAAATAGCTCAAATACACATCTATTGGTCGATTTCAAAATATTAAAGCATTACTATAAAATACATTTATTACGTTTCCGCAAAACAATTTATTTTTTTGTTTAACATGGTAATACTATGTTTTATTAGTGTGCGGTGTTACCAATCGAAAGAGTTTGGAAATATTAATATGAGGTAATAACGATGAGTCGAAATCGAACATAATTAATAATATTGTGTACAAATAAGTATTCAATAATAATAATAATAATAATAATAATAATAATAATAATAATAATAACTACTCCCTCCGTCTCACAAAAATAGTCCACTATTTCATTTTCGTTCGTTCCACAAAAATAGTTTAGTTACTATATTTAATATATTATCAATTTTTTACTTCTAAACATACTTTTGATTAATTTTCTTGAAATACTAGTTTTTTACATGGTAAATTGAAAATTTATGATTACAATGTGAAATCTTATCATTCCAAAAACAAATATACTAATTCCAACACTGATTTATATAATCATTAATTGACATTAATAAATTTAAAAAAAAAGTATACTTAGAAAACACCAAATAAATTAATGACTTAAATATATAAACTATTCATTTTTTAATTTGTATGAATTAATTACAAGACTATTATTTTGGGGAGAGATAGAATATTCATACAATATGTATTATTATATTTTTTGAAAATAGTACTTTTAACAACGCTCTTGAACTCTCATTTAATTTTACTTGGTCCTACTTTTGACGTTAGTTCTTTTAAGACGCCTAGATTTTTATTTTGATTTTTTGATTTTTTTTTTTCTCTGATTAGACCCGCTTAACCTATTGATATCCGCATATATAATCCCACAGAAACGCCTTTTTACCGTCTAGACTCTAGCATCTAAACTCTTTTTTAACTATAGTGATTTTATTACCCCACCACACCCACAAAATAAGGAGAGACATTGCTTTCAGAACCATTTACATAATTATAAGTCAAACCAGAATCTAAAGGGTCAGTTGTGTGTGTGGCCTTGTAATGTTCAATTAAGACAACGAGAGATTAATTGTTTAGATCTTTTTAATCAAATTCAAATTACATCTTGTCGTTTCCTCCTATTGATTCTTAACAGCTTCTTTCATTTATTTGGGTAAAGAAAATAAAGAAGAAGAAAAGAACAATAAGTTAGGAAAAACATCTTTTTCTTTCTTCTTGGTGACCTTGACCTCAATATTCAACGGTATCAAAATTATTATATAGTAAATTTTTTAGCATGATTCCAAAAACGACTTGGCGCACATGAAAACATTTATTTTGTTATGTATGCTATAGATATTACAAATGCTACGACTTAGAAAGATTCCTAAAGAATTAGGGATTTGGAATTCATTCGAAATTTATAACTGAATTACTTTTGGAATAACTAATTAACATGACAATTATAAATCTACAACATAACTCAAAATAATCTAAACAAGTACGACTCGTAAAAGTTGAATTCGCTCAATTGATTGCTCGGAGTATTGATAATGTCATTGCATCAAATTAATACTAATTATCTATATTCATTTAAATTCACCATACTAATTAATACTTATTTTACCACACGAATAATGGGCACATACGTAAAAATTATCATTCCAAAGCATAAGTCCTGAAATCTTATATGGCAAGTGATGTATAACTATTAATTTTTTTATTTAAACAATTACCAGTGGAAATAAAAGATGAAACACTATTTTCCAAAAAAAAAAAAAAAACCTTGAAACACCATTTTCAAATATCTATTTGTATTAATTTTGTACATTTAGCACCGACGCTTAACTAGTGATTTCCTACAAATATTTGCGGTTACCAAGTCACTACAAGAAATCTATTACGATCTATTTATAGATGACAAATATTTAATATTGATGAGACTTTTTCTTCAATGTGGGAGCCAAAATTCCAGGATCAAATCTTACACAATTTGTAATTGGATAGAAGAAGGAAAATATTAATTACATCCTTAATAATCTTTGGTTGGTGTCTTGTAAAATCTTACACAATTTGTAATTGGATGCATTTAGTGATCATGGCAGGAAAATGTTTGCAGCAGTATATACAAAACCTAAATATCTTTAATTTGCAATTAATACGAAAGATGAAATGTTTAAAACCTACCCCAATAAAGGTCCGATCATGAGATGAATTGGATGTTGTGCATGTATCACGCTAACACATTCAAAATACATGTACATGCATGGTTAGTGACTTACTATCTTGCCTACGTTACAGTGTTTTTGTTTTTGTTTTTGTCGGCAAGCTATTTAAAACTAAACAAATGATAGTACTCTCCTTTTCTCTAAAAAATAGTTATTATTTCGCTCCATTTTTAATACCAATAATTATTCATGGTCAAATAAGTTATCTAATTTACTTCCAATCTCGCCGAAAATTAAAAATTCGGTCAATTTCCGACACAATTTGATAAATTGGACAACTTTAACTTCTTAGTGGCCGGTCAAAAATTGACGTGGCAAAAATATAATAATAAAATAATCGTACAAGTTTTATTTAAAAAAAAATTTGTTCTAAGAATCTATTTTTTATTTTTAGTATTTTATTTTTTATTTATAATAAAATTTAAAATAATTTTATTAGAATCTTAAATATTTATTAAAAAAAATTACGAGTTATATAAAATTATTACACAAGAAAAATAAATATAAAAAATATAAGCTTAATTTTATATATATATATAATTCTATATAATGAATTGAAAATAATATTAAAATATATATGAAGAAAATATTGTTCGCCAAA
>BMAC01000029.1:1196169-1227405 GCA_014905375.1 Phtheirospermum japonicum | reverse complement strand
GAAAAAAATAAAAACAAAGGAAAACAAAAAAAAATAAAAAAAATAATAAAATAATTTTTTCTTAGAAAAATAATTATATATCTAAGTCTCTTTATCTAATTCAAATATAATGCATTAATACACATTATATATTTATACGAATAAATTAGTGTCTTGTGCACATAAAAGGAAAAAAGACAAAAATAATAATAAAATAATATTACATATATTACAAGTTAGATGTACGACATTTTTTAAATAGAATTATCAGTACCTTATAGATTTTAATTTTTTATTTCAATATTCACACGTGACACGGGTGTTGTATATTTTATATTTTCTCAAACTCAATTTTTTATGAGTTTCTCTGTCAAGTTTAGGGTATTTTGATATACTTTACAACTAATTTTGTAACTCACAGTAAGAGAAACTTGAAATTTCTTTATTGTGAAAATCAGTCTTATTATGATTAGAACAAGCAATGTTCTGATTTGTGTGTAAGAATTATTTATTCTTAAAAATAATCTTCGAGTAAATAAAACAAATAATATTATGATTTGTATATACCATTTTCAATATTATTCTTTTAGTATTAAAAAAAAGGGAAACAAAAAAGATAAAATAAATTATTACTCCAGGGAAATAAATATATATTCTAAATCTATTTATCTAATCCCAATATAATGCATTGATACACATTGTATATCTATACGAACAGATTAGTGTCTTGCGCAGAAAAATAAAAAGGAAATAAATAGTAATAATAAAATAATATTACATATATTACAAGTTGGATGTATGATAGTTTTCAATAAAATTATCAATACCTATTATATCACATATTTTACACGTCACACGCAGGTGTATATTTTATATTTTTTCAAACTTAATTTTCTACGGGTTTCCCTATAAAGTTTAGGGTATTTTGATATACTTTATAACTAATTTCGTGACTCACGATAAAACAAACAAACTTGAATTTTTTTATTGTGAAAACCAGTCCTACTATAATTGGAACGAATAATATTCTGATTTGTGTATAAAAATTATTTATTGTGAAAAATAATCTTTCAGTAAATATAACAAATAATACATTTGACTGTACCATTTTTAATAATACTCTTTTAGTATTTTTAATAAATATTAATATTTTTCAAATCTGAGTAATATGCGGGTGTTAAACTAGTAATTTATAAACACAAAACTGTTAAAAAGTATTATATTAAAAAATATGCAAATATATTTTATAAAATCATAAATTATTTAAATATATACATCATTTTTTAAAATATAAAGTTTTAAAAAAATCTGGAATACTAGTTTATAAAATTTGAAATAATTTTAAAAATATAGAAAAAGTATTTAAAATATACATTAACAAATATGGAAGATATTATATAAAATTATGGTTCATTTAAATATAAAATATTTTATATATAAAATTGAAAAAAGATCTGGAATACTTTTGTAAATCTGAAATTATTTAAATATGTAAGAAAAGTATTTAAAATATTAATTTAAAAAAATCTTAAGAAATGCTTGTAAAATCAGGATTTATTTTAAATGGGTAAGAAAAGGTATTTGAAATATAAAATTAAATTAAAGTCTTTAAAATATGTTATAATGTTTGATTTTTTTTAAATATATAGCTAAGTATTTAAAATATAAAACTAATAAAATCTGAAAATATATTTTATAAACTTTTAAAACATTTTAAATATTTAAAAATAAAAATATCAAAAACTTTCCATCATAATTAAATATGTAAAAAAAATATTTTTTTCATAACCACTTAATTAAATTCCAAAACTTTCCCTTTTTAATTCAACTTTTAGTTTCTTAGCCATATTTTAATATTTATAAATATTTTTCTAGGTATTAATCCTCTTGGACTTGAATTTTTTTCAAAATAACTTTGTGTTTCTTAAACAACTTCTAATTTTTGGAATAAATTTTCAAAATTTTAATTATATTAATTCATATTTTTAAACAATTTAAGATTTATAAAATATTTTTATAGGTCTAGTTTTAATTTTGTATTTTAACTAAATTTTTTAATATTTAAAATAAATTAGTTTTTTATAAATATCTTTTAGTTTTAATTTTATATTTTAAATGAAAAAGTGAACTCTTAAGCAATATCTTTTTCTTTATATAAAAGTTTCAGTTTATTTGTTTATTTTGTTGCCACGTCAACTTTGACCGACCATTATACAAGTCAAAAGTGTCCGATTCATTAATTTATGCTGAAAATTGAAAAATTCCGGCAAAAAATTTCTTTTCCGACGAGATTTGGGTTATATTATGGGAAATGAATACAGTGTCATAAATACACTATGCCCCAATCTCTACATTTACATCCATTAATATACCATTATTTATAATCAATTTTCAATTTAATAATTTTGATTAAATGAAAATTGGTGTTTTCACGGCGCCGTAAAAGTGATTGGAAGGTATTTGCTATTAAGTTATCACCACCCATGTTATTAGGGTTATTTTACATTACAACTAATTAAAATTTTTCAATAATAATAGGGACATATATGGAAAAAAAAAACTTCAATTATATTATAACTAAATTTCTTAAAATAAGTGAATTAATCGAAAATCTATCATTCTGGAACCATAAGAGTAGAACTCCTTTCGTCCCGTTTTATTTGTAGCGATTTGAAAAGATGTATGTCCCGTTATATATGTGATATTTACATTTTTAAAATAGAAATACTGTTTCTCTTTAGTTTCGCAATAAGAATATATTATGGTCATTTGATATATATAATTATAACACTAATTATTTTTCTTAATTTTCGTGAAATAGTTAATTACGATAAATTGTATGGGAAGGAGGCAGTAGCTTTCAATTTTTTGTTAAAGAAGACCAAATTAATATAAATTTTTTGTATATAATTTTAAATCTTAAAATATTGCCCTCAAAAAGTTTTTAAACACCACTTCATTCATTAGTTTTTTTAATTTTTTATTTAATCTCGCGCATAACATTTGTTTTCTGGATCCGTTGTTCAACCTAAAGAGAATACGGAGATGTGGTTTGATTCAAAAGGTAAAGTGTCTTCTTGTTCATGAATAAATCCCATTCTGTTTTTAATATAAGGTTTTTTTTTCTATATTCATGTTTTTCAAATTATCTCGATTTAATTAAATAAATAATATATTTTCAAATAAGAATTAAAAAAATATCACAATTTCAAAAAAAATTGATTTTTTGTGTCGGATAAATATAGAATGTGCCAGACCTAAAGTGACATTTTAGAAGGTAGATATAAAAATACGTTATAGAATGTGAGAGGGACGCTATTCCACGGGCTTCCCGAACCTAAAGTGACTTTCTACTCCTTTTTGGGGGCTAAAATGATTTTTTTTTTTTAATATTTTCACAAAATTACTAATTTTTTCATTTACAAATAAAATCAATTTTATTAAATAATTAAAACTAAACAAGAAACGAACAAATTCGAATTTTCACATAATTAATGATTTCTCACAAAATAAATAAATAAAGACTTTTTTCACATAATTAATAATTTCATATAAATTTAAATTTTCACATAATTAAGAATTTTACACAAAATAAATCAATTGACATATTAACAAATTTAACTATTCACATAATTAATAATTTATATATTTTGAAATTTAAATTTATTGATTTGTGATGAAATTTAAATTTTAATTATTTATAAAAAAAAGTAGAAAGTCACTTTAGGTATGCATTTTAGAACGATTTTTTATATCCCTCTTCTAGAATGTCACTTTAAGTCCAGGACGCTCTTGCGAATGGCGTCCCACTCACATTCTAAAATGGTTTTATGTGTACCTTCTAGAACGTGAGCGGGACGTCATTCCCTCCGGCCACAATTTTTTTTTTAATTTGTGATATTTTTTAATTCTTATTTAAAAATATATTATTTATTTAATTAAACCAATTATCTCCAGCGAATTCAATCATTCACGTTTCACTACCGGATTTTAATTATTATTAATATATATAGTATATGTATATCTCAGAGTTCCAAACTTTTGTTTCCCTTTGTAGACTCTTATCCTACCAAATTAATTAATTAATTAATTAATTTTGCGGGAGTGATGACAGTTGAATCTTTTTCAATAAACAAAATTAAATGATTAGAGACCATTCGTGAAGTCAATAACAAACAGTAGCCATGCCGATTCGAATATATTTTTCCTAACAATAAATAAATAAATAAATAAATACCAATCGCACTTGCATTTTTGTTGCAAATGTTTTCCCTCGAAACGTGATATATCAACAGAAGCATAAAATTGTGAGAATTAATTTATTTTCATTCGATACAGACCAAATGTTTATCTTATAATCAAAACACGAAGGACTAATTTCAAGCAATATAATTTTATACGTGGAAAGTGTGATACATCAAACTTTTGATTAAACACAATTTTGAGAGAAAGAAGTGATTTATTTCAAGTTCATCAATAAAAACGCCATGCCAATATATGCAAGAGTTATATTTTAATTAAAACCATATAGTACGTGAGTTTTTTGATTAGTTCGACCAAGTGTGTTTCCTTAATTAAATGCGATTTACTCAACATTGAATTGGTTTTGTTTTTAGATTTTTTGTAAATAAAAAATATAATAATTTATGAATTTAAGTGAAAAAAAAGTTTTATTTATGTTTAAAATGTATTATTTTTCAACAACCGACATAATACGAAATGGATTTAGTTTCTCCTCGACAAATAAGCAATCAGCGTAAAATTATTTTTGTAATCCATTATATTGTTATCCCGGTCGGACCTTTTTGCTGACGTTGTGTGATTCAATACTTTCTTATCATTTTTCTTTAATTTTAAACATTAATTGAAGAAAGAAATTCATTTTTTTCCATTATATTGGTCACATTTCAGAAAAGACCACATCTACTCGGTTGGCCAATTCATAAAAAATGGTTCAAAAAAAGTTTGATCGAGGCATTTTTCTGACGTGGTGTTATTCAATATTTTCTCTAATTTAAATATTAAATCGAAAACGAAATCCTATTTAATATATTTTATTAAATAAAAATTAAAAAAAAAATTAGTCATAAATATAAAAATATAAAGTAGATCTTTCAAAATTATAAAATAAATATAATCTTTTTTATAATTTTTATTATTAATAAGACTTTAATCAATAAAAATTAATAAAATTTGAAATAAATATAAATATACAAAATGAATTTTAAAAATTTATTAAAGATATAGATATTTATAAGAATAAATCTAATTTTACTCATATAAAACTTTATATATGATTTATAATTTTTTAATTTTATGGTTTTATATTTATATCTAATTGTATTAGCTAGCTTTTTTTTTAATAATCATTTTCTAAATATAAATTTCAATAAATATTTTATAATTTCTTAATATTTATTTTAGATTTTTAATATTTTTTATTGATTCAAATTTTATTGATTAGAATAAAGGAAAATAAAAGAAAAACAGAAAAGGGAGAGCAAAACATGAGAGAGTATACTATGAACCCTGGTGCATCTTGCAAGGTGCACCAAGGAATTTAATTTATCATCACATGTAACTGACATATATCATCACATATAATTGGTACATATCATCACATATAACGGTTACATATCATCACAAATAATTGAAATTCTAAACCTAAAATTTAAAATCTTAAAATTAAAAAAGAAACCTAAAACAAAAAAAAATTAAACCCTAAAATGAAAAACCAAACCCTAAAATTGAATATTAAACTTTAAATCCTAAATTTCTATTATATATCATCACATATAACCGACACAGATCTTCATATAACTAACACATATCATCACATATAACTGGTAGAATGATAGATTCTTGGCGGGACTCTAAATGGAAAATTAAAAAAAAAAAACAAAAAAAAAAATTAAACCTTAAAATGAAATATTAAACCCTAAAAATGAAAAACTAAGCCTTAAAATGTAATACTAAACCCTAGAATAGAAAAGTAAACCCTAAACTCTAAATTCTTGTCACATATCATCACATATAACTATCATATATTATCACGTATAACTACCATATATCATCACTTAATACAGGGTGCACCTAATAAACCGCAAAACATATTTGTAATGTTTATAATTATAGGAAAAATGATAAGCAAAAATAGCATCACGACACATCAGCAAAAATCTCAACCAAACTTTTTTTTAGACATTTTTTTGATGAACTGACCAACTTAGTGGACGTGATTTGACAATGACCAATATCATGTAACTTTTCTGCAACGTGTAATGTAATGGACCAAAATGAATTTCTTTCTCAGTTTTTCTTTTTCAATTAATGTTTAAAATTAAATGATAAGAAAGTATTGAATCAAGTCACGTCAATAAAAAGCCGATCGGGATAATTTTGTAACTTTTTTTATAATTTTACCAACTTAGTGCAGTTGTTTTTATATTGCCCAATATCATTGTCCTTTTTTGGAAAGTGGACAATTTTAATGGATTGAAAAAATAATTTTCCCGCAATTGGCCACTAAAAATCATTTTAGAATAAATTTGAATGAGTGATTTTTCAAATATATTTTTAGGTACATAATACTTTGAAATTTATATATATTATTATAATATTGATAAAAATGTAGATGGTTGTCACATTTATATAAATAATATTAATATAGAATTATTTAAATTAAATTTTTATTGTAGTTGTGAAACTCGCATTTTAAAGATGACGTGCTTGCTATATTTAATGTGAAAAACGAAAATTTTCAAATAATGATTTTAATTAAAATCATAAACATGTGTTTCAAGCTTTCCAAATAGTTAAAAATTGGATATAGTAATTCGAAAAAACATACATTTATGATTTGTAACTTTCAATACAAAACCAATCAACCAAGGGAGGGAATTTTTTATTTTTTTTTCCACCCAATGTATGCAGTTTTTTTCACTTTGCCTTCGAAATATTTTTTGTTCCACTTTGTCCCTGATGTACAATAATCTTCGATGTTGCTACCAGGAAAGGGAAATAGGGTTCGGTACCTTGTAGTCTTTGACTTTGACATAATATCATAAATCTCCAAAATTATTGTGTTGAACTTTACCTAATCCCTATCTTTAGCCCATACAGTAAAATGCTATAGCATTTAATTAACTAGTGTGATAATAATGGGCAGCGGTGGTCCATTATTCAGTCCTATACTATACTTGCTCTCACATGGGGTTTAGTAACTTTTACTCAGACTTCCAAATACCATCACATGCCGTCCAGATGGGATAATATATAATCTTCATGAGATTACAATTGCATAATAATGTCTACGTATAAGACAGAGTGTGCAGTTTTTTGTGCACATACAAAAACGAAAAAAAAAAATTAATATATTACAAATAAAAAAAAAGAAAAAAGGACACTTGTTCCTAGTAGTGTTCAAATATAAATTAATAAACTTACTACTACGTCTCTTGGGGACAGCTTGGCTTGTCAACCATAAAATATACAATTACATTCAAATTGAAATAAAATATTGATTTATTTTTCTCAACCAAACAAAAAAAAAAAGAAAAAAAAATTAAATTCATAATTTTGTAATAACATAGGTGGTACAAACTTATCAATGGATTTTATTCATCTAAAGTAAGGATCCACTTAGCTCGAACGACGATTAAGAAGATAATGTGTGGTCGGTCTTGGCCGGAGATAGACGGTCGATTCCGAAACCGAAACCGCACAAGTCCTTTTGCAAGAAGTGTACAAATTTATGAACGCAAACCTATCACTTAAACTCCTAGTAATGTTCTTGGAGTTGCCCTTCCAAATGGTGCCATAATTTGTACCATGATCATCATCCTTTGAACATTCCACTAGTGCTGCAAAAAATGGATCCCTTTGAAACCTATTGCTTTTCTTTGGAGAGATCTCTTCATTGTGGAGCAACTTCTTGGCGTCGGAGTTGGAGTTTCCGGCGGGCGGCAACGGGAGGAGATGCTCGGAATATTCCTTTTTCTTGGAGCCCAATTGGTGCTTCGGGATTCCGGGGATTTTTTCCCAAGAAAATGGAATGCCTTTGAATTTGAGAGGTGTTGTTGGACTAAATGTAGGATAATCTTCATTGGATGAAAATGATGATGATCCATAAGTTGAATCCCAAGAATTCGACGACGAAAATGACGGTGTTCGACGGGCCGAGGCCCGGAATATTGGTGTGGAATTTGAGGCTTCTTCCTCATTTGCATGATTTTGGACATTAGAAGCCATTAATGTGCTCGAGGGAGAGAAGAGGTGTGTTTGGGTGTTTGTTATTGTGTTGTGTAGCTTAATTTAGCCTTTTGTGTTCTTGTGGCTAATATATATTTGAATTTATTATGTTATTGCTAGTTTTTTTGAGGATTAAAAATTGGTGAATGGAGGTGAAAATGATAGTATAATAAAATAACAAAGGGCCCCAACACATTATTGGAAGGGAAAAATTAAAGAGGGGGACAAAATGGGAAAAATAAATAGGGAAGTGGGTGTGATGTGGATATTTCATAATTGCCCATTTGATGAAGGGTACGTGAATTTTCTATATAATATATATTGAGAGTAGTTGGGGTGCATTACATGGACGTGACCAGGGAGTGAATGGTCAATTTTGACCTCGGGGTCAATTCTGATTTACCCATCACGTAATTGAAAGATAGTGAAAAAAAATAATTAAATAGGATACATTATATATGCATATTATTTATTTATTTTTATCACATGAAGAAACATTTCAAGATTAGGGTGGGATTAACACCCCAACCTAATATCTTACTTTATACGGATACTTAAAACTCATTTTTAAAAAGAAAATTAAGAGTTAGATATTTTAAAGTAATGTATCATTAAATTACTTGAAACAGAAAAATGTATAATAGCACGCCAAGGCAGACTATTTGTACTAAATGGTATTGAGGGGGAAATAACTTGAAAAATTAAGTAGATTTCCAATGTTTTAAGGATGAGATTGAAATAGACCTCAAATTGTTAAACTAAATGCCCCAACAGAAATATGTTAGCACGTCCACATATAAACGAACAGACGTGTCGCGAGAAAATTGAGCACTTTTTGCGTATAAATTAGTTAATTTGATGTAGAGATATTTGGCGTTAATTATATGGTAATCGGCACAATACATATGTATTTCTTTGCTTGTACTACTTATGAGTAACTTCTAAGGTCACTAGCTAAATTAGTTTGATGTTGGCACTTCTATATGAAAATACGTATGCTGTTAATGTTTATTGTAGAAGCTGGGCCTCAATCAATTTTTTTTTTTTATATATTGTATTATGCTTGCAGCGTATGCTAGTGAGAGGCTAATATATTATTTTAATTTATGGTTAAATCAAAAAGTATTACTATTCCAATAACTAAAACCAACAAATGATTAACATCCATATGTGAAAATAACAATTTTCATTCTTCCCGCATGAGTTTTTGGCTAAAAGAATGGTTGGGACAACAAATCACCTAAAATGAATTATTAAAGTGGTTATTTATCTACACCAAACAACCACTTTTATTCCCTTTTTTTATTGATCGTCTCAAAATTAGTGATGTCAATCGTGCCAGTTTATTCGTTTTCGAATCAACTCATTCAGGATGTCGGACTATTCGTGCTTAATTTTTATGTGGTTGAAAATTTTCAGCCCTAATCCTAAATCTTTGATTTCCCGATTAACCTGTCCGCCCAACTTTACAAAAAAAAAAAAAAATTAATAATAATTGCATGTAAAAGTTGTTTATTAATGAACCCTTAAATTTCTAATTTGAATAAAGAAATATTAACTAAAGGCATTGAAAAAGTTGTTTTTTTTAATTGGTCAAAATAAATATTATTTAAATGAACAAGTGCAAGTACAAATTCTAACTAACATAGTTTATCGTTAATTAATTGAATGAATCCTTTTAGTTCAATACTAATATATCAAATTCTTAAAGTAAACGTGAAACGTTGGATAATATAATTAATAACATACTTTAATTTAATATTTCAAAATATCAAAAATGCAATAAGAGTCCGCACTCGTTTAGGATTGAGTTTAATTTTATAATTGGTCAAAATATAAGCTCCAATAATAAAAACAAATTTTGGTGCAGGGATGTTAATCATGCTTGTCGGGCCTGCCCAATCAAGATATTGGACTATTCGCTCTGGGTCAATTCGAATAACGTATTATTATGATTAGAAAATTTCGCCCTTAACCTTACATTTTTCTCGGGCTATAAGAGCCCGTCCATGGATTTCGGGCTGGATTTACATCCTTGCTGAAAACCATCCGACCATTCTACTCACAGCGCACCACACTTGGATCTTGATTCTTGAGCCTGAATATTACAAGTAGCATATTATATGAAGACAAATTTCAAGAAATAATTAGAGTATAATAATGTAGTGCTGCCTGGTCAGGCCCAAATAAAACAAGTTAAAACTAGCCCATATCACGGTCTGGACTCTCAAGTCCTGGGCATCAGAAGTTTAGCCCATTAGTTTAAATTACTTGATCCCTCGATAAAATCCAGACCAAACTATATATATATATACACACACGTACTAGTTTAACACCCGTAATATGGGATTATCAAATTTTAAATATAAAAATTATGTTAGAATCTTTATCTAAAAAAAAAAAAACTCAAAGGCTATCGTTCTCAACTTGTGTTTTGTATATGGCTAGTTACTATATATTAACTATGGTTTCTATTGTTAAGTAATTTTTTAATTTTAATGTTTAGATTAGATTCGTTAATAAATTTATATTTACATACTTAAATAAATTCAAATTTGGTACACGCTCAACCCGTGTCTAATTTTTATTAATTATTATTAAATATTTTTATATTATAATACTTAAATTAAATTTTACAATAATTCTTAGTTACATACTTAAAAAAAATTATATCATATTCTCAACCCATGTCGTATTTTACTGGTGTCTAATTAATATTTATTAATTATTATATAAATTTATATTTTTATATTTAAGTTGAATTTATTAATAATATTTAGTTACAACTTGGATTATTGCAAATAACTCGTAATATAATTATATTATATATTTAAACCCTAAGAATAAAAATATTTTAACTTTAATCCTAAATACAACCTATTTGGATTATTAATAAATAATTAAGTTTTTTTTGTAATTAACATTATCTTATGAGTAATTTATCTTTTAATTAAGATAAGTGATTTGGAATTTTTTTTCTAATTATATATGAGTTCTTATATTTTTTTAGTAGAAGAATAAAAGAAAATATTTAATTAGATAAAATATAATCAAAGAGAAATATTAAATTAGGAAAATATATATTAAAAAAATATAAAGTTAGGCAAAATATAATAAATTATGTAGATAATAGAACTCTTATATTTAGTAAGTCTACAAACCTCCAAAGTTTGCCAAGTAAGCATTCAAACCATCAGAAAGTTACACGTCAATCCGAAACTTTCTAAGTAGACACATAGGATATGAATCTTTTCATTTAGTATATAGGTAGAATATATATATATATATATATATATATGTGTGTGTGTGTGTGTGTGTGTGTGTGTGTGTGTGTGTGATTAGGTTCAAATGAGAACCATGTCCTTATATGTGAACCTATGGTCAATTATGGGCTTTGTATCTAATTAAATGGATAAATCAGATTTTTTGTTTATTTCCTTATTTGATCGAAAGCATTAGGATTGTATAATAAAATCACTGCTGATGTATATAACAAAAATATCAATAAAACACTGTGACTGTATAATAAAAGCACTAGTTCACAAGTTCACATATAATGACATGGTTCTCATTTGAACTCTCTCACACACACACACACACACACACACACACACACACACACACATATATATACTCGTGCATTGCAAGGATAATTATTTAATTTTATAATTGCATGGAAAACTAATATGTAATTTGTTTTGATTGATCAATAATAATTATTACCTAAGTAATTTAGATAGAGTTAAGTAGTATATATTCATTTAATTAAATCATATTTCTTTAACGTAAGTCTTTATTGATAAATGCAATTTGTAACATATCAAATATCATTAATTATTTTTAATTTTAAAATATAATCTTTATGTTTTTTATAATTCATAAACCTCGAGAATATTTTTCTTAGAAGGGTTCTAGTAAGACAAAAAAACGTCTCATATAATTATTTGTTCCCCGCATTTATAGTTCGTTCGAGTACCGCTCACTTATACTAATATATATTTCTACTTCAAATAGAAATAAATTGATACATTTTATTTATAATACCGAACTCTGGCAATAGGAACAAAATCGTACCAATTCAATTTGTCTAAAAAACACAAAGAAAGTTAAGGGGTGGTAAAGTCATAAAGTCAACTAAAATAGTCGATGTCGGTTGTTTATGAGCCCTTCCCCGCTATCAAAGTCGTTTGACTTTTTTTGGTTTACACCTCTTATCTCAAGTTTTAGTAGTCTTAATATAAAAAAAACTGCCATTGGGGTTTGTGGTAACAATAAAAACTTAAAAATTTTCTTACAAAGTTCCCCTCTATGTATAGTTGATTGAACCTTACATTCTCCCAATAAGATTTTTTCCTCAAAAACTACCCTTTTATGGATTTTTTTTTCTTTGTGTGTGTGTGTAAATACTCCAACACGGTTAGTTTTTGTAAGAGTCCATTTTATAATGAACCGTAAACATAAGTTTGATGTGCCTTCTCAAGTCTAAAAATAGAGAACTTTACAATATAAATGAAAATAAATGACCAACTTTGTTTGTTTAATAGATATCAATATAATTTCTGAAACTTTTGATAATTGAACCATATAAAATATACTTTTTTTTATGATAGCACGAAAATTTGAATATTATTATTTTAATGAATTAGAATCATTAACAAAGTGGTTATAAATAGATAGAAGTAGGGATATACATACACACACACACACACACACACGTAGATAGATAGATAGAGAGAGAGAGATATTTAAGTAATGTACACTCAAACGATGTTATATTTTTTTTATTAACAAAATACTATTTTCAAAATAAAAAACTTGGCTCATAAAAATATCATTCTTGGAGTGAATATACTTTACATACTATGAAAACTTTTTTGTACATAAACATTTGTAGTTTTTCTAGTTTATATATTTTTTCATTATCGTTAACCATGACTTTTTAATCCTTACGATTGTTCACGCTTGATATAGAAACGTGCAGTTGGTCATGATTGAAAACCAACTCATTAAAAAAAAAAAGTCCAACATGAGAAATAGATTATCTTTCATTTTTTTGATCCTCATACGTATGAAATACCATTCAAAATATCATCGAAGGACATTTTTGAAAATTGATGGATAACATTGTTCAACATTAAGACATAGCTATTTAATGCTAGATCAAACTTTATCATGCAATTATCTGCAGATGTGGATCTCAGTAGCTCAATATTTTATGCACTCATACAAAACTCAAACTCATTACAATTCATGCAAAAAAGAAAATAATTCAAATAAAATCTTTTCTTGATTCACCACAACATAGATACACCATTTAATAAAAATATGCAAATATGCGTATAATAAGTTTCACGAATATGTGGTTGTCGACAAATATACCAATATAAGCGGTATAACTATTACAATTACAAAATCTGTTAAACCATCGAATAGTTTATTCAAACACCGAGGATCATCAAGTAGTTTCCTAAAATAATTTAATAAATAATCTATATTGTAAAATATAAAAATTAAAACTACATTAAGTCCCCCTAATATAGTATTTTTCTTCTAAGTATATTACACATGCGTTTCATGGATAATTCTTAATTATTATTTTGTAATCGCAAGAGTAATTTGAATATTATTTATTTTTAATGAATTAGAATCATTAACTGCATAAGTGATTATATATATGTAGAGTTAATATATATATATATATATATATATATATATATATATATATATATATATATATTCAAATGATTTTATTAATTTTCTTTTAACATGATATTGTCTTTAAAAAAAATTAGCCCACAGGAAGATTATTCTCAAAATTAATGCAATTTACAAATTATGAAAAAAGAAATTATGCATAACATTCATATTTTGTATCTATATTTTTCCATCATCCAAATCAGGATTTCTAAGCCTTTACGGATGGTCACTCTTCATATAACAGCATACACTTGGTCATGGTTGAAAAATGACTTTTTCAAGAAAACTACAACGTGAGAAAAATATTGTCATTCACTTTTGTTGATCGTTATCGCGTATGAAATTAGAAATATCACCAAAAGGTATGGCTGATCATGATTGAAAAATAATTTGATAAAAGCACGCAAATTCGTGTATAATAAATTTCGTAAATGTGTGATTGTAGATAAAAAAATTAGTATAATTATTAATCAATATAAGCAGTATAATTATTGTAATCACACTACCCGCTAAATCATCAAGTAGTGTATTTAACCGACGTAACAAGAAAAAGAATATAATAATATTGAGAAATTACAATATTTCTCCGAGTTAGAAAGTATAGTATTGGTAAAATGATCATATTTTTAATAAATTCTATTGAACGTGATGGATATCAAAATATTATTAAATAATCCAAAAAGAATACATTACACATCTTAAAAATATTGCGCAAACTAATTTAAAAAAATAAATCATATTTTAGCTCTATAACTTATCAAATATAAATTCTAAAAAAATAGTTAAAGTAATTGAATAATAAAAATATTATTAATTGAATAGAATAAAAAATATTTGAAGGAAAAATTAATTGAATAAATAAAAGTATTAGTATTAATTTTTTTTAAATGTAATTTCTTTATTAGAGAAATATCAGACTATAAAGAAATAATAGTGAGAAATTATTTAAAATTTTAATTAGATATTTTTAATATTATAATTATTAAAAATCTACCTAAATATAATTTTCTGTTGAAAAAAGATGTAAGAAAAAAGAAATTAAAAAGACCAAATAGGGTATTTTTTCTAATTATGAAAATTCCTATATAATTTAAATAAAATCCTACGTGACTTATTAATTAAAAAGAAAAGAAAGTAAATCATAATTATTTTTCTATCTCAAATAAAAGAGAATTAATCTTACGTGGTTTTTTCTCTCTCTCTCTTCTGCATGACTTAAAAATGCATTTTTTTCCTCGTGGTCATATTGCGTCTTAGACATATCCAACTCCCTCTGATTCTTATTAAGTATCATCTTAGACTCAATATTGTTTCAAATTAATTATCGTTTAGGATTATTTTTCTCCTTTTTCTCTAACTTCATCCCGACTCAGTTAATAAAATTAAAATAAATTTATGATAATAAGATATTTATTAGTTACTGGAAAAATAATTTAAGGAATATTGTTATTTGATTAAGGGTGCATTAATCAAATTTATATGTTTTGAAATTCTTAACATAAATTTTAAAATGACACTTAATAAATAACTTGAGGGAGTATATACTTAAGTAAATCCTATTAAACCATTTTTAGATATTATTTAATAGTTATTATATTATCTATTCACTACTTAGATTTAATAACAAATGTTATGGCATGTTGAAAAAATGAGGAGATTTTATAGTATTGTGATAAGGTTAAAATTAATAAAAAAAATAAATTAATTAATTAATATTTGAAATTTTATTTAATTTAAGAAAAAAAGATATTGACAAGTTAGAACGACATTTATTTAGGATTAGTGAGATTATATATTTAGTTTTGAGTGATGTTCAACAACAATAACAACAACAACAACAACAACAACAACAACAACAACAACAACAAGAAGAAGAAGAAGAAGAAGAAGAAACTAGGTCAAGCATCCATCCATGAACAATTAATATATCATGGATCTGGATCTGTACGCATAATATATCATAGATCATGATCAATATATAAGATACGAGTCATGATCAATATAAAATAACGAGCTTTCATTCAACAAAAGTAAATATTATGATACTCAAGATTTCGAATTTGGAAATACGATATATATATGTACATTTTTTTTGGGTTTTTTCTTCTTTTCTTAATTTTTTCTTATAGCAAATAGGTTATTATTTTCATATAAAATTTTTTATGAAAACACAGGGTTCAATATCGATAAATTAAAAATTACTCTGTCTTATTGTGGAAAAAAAGTCAACAATACAAAAGCTTGTAAAAAATTTAACAAAAAAGAAAATATGTATGTAAGGAGTGAACCCTTGTTTTATTTGAAAAAAAATCAAAAGAGAAAAAGAAAAGAAAATCCGTAAAAAAAAAAAAGTTTTATTTGCTAAGAAAAAACCTATATATATATATATATATATCACCCCTATATATTAATGCAAAATTATTCTAACCTATGTATCTGTTTCGTATGCTTCGTTTGGCAAATAAAAATTTTTGGTGCTTCGTTTGTTTATGTGTCATCCGAGTCTAATATTTACCTGATTTAATACTTTTATTTTTACTGTATCTTACCTAATTTAATTCTTTTATTAGATTCTTCTTTATTTAATACTTTCCTTTAATTCTCCCAATATAAACATATAAATAAGTCATATATAATTTGTATATAAGATCTAAATTAGTTATTTTAATTAAAAGACAAACTACATATGAACTAATTTTAATTACAAAAAAACTTTATTATGTAAATAATTAAATAAGTTATATTGATAATAGAATATAAAATAATTATATTTATGGAGTTTCAAATATTCTATATAGGTTAAATATGAGTTATTTATAATAATCTAAGTATATAACTAAATATTAGTAAGGTATTTAATATAAACATAAAATATTATATTATATACTAATAATTAATAAACATTGATTAGACACAAGTATGAAACTAATAATTATTAACGAATTAATTCTAAACATTAATATATAAAATAATTTAATAATATTAACTAATTAAATAGATGTTAGACACGGGTTTAGATGTGACGCCTTTTGAATTGTTATAAATATGTAACTAAAATTATTAATGAATTTAATTAAATATCAAATAAATATTATTTATTATTTATAATAATTAATAAATAGATTAAACATGTACAAGGCACGGGTTGAGAATACATTGTTTTAAAATAACAAATCAAATCTCAGAATTAAAACAACAGAATTCAAATAATCTCAGAAATAAAATAAATCTAAATCTACGCAGAACAACCAATATCTACATCAAACAAAAATTAAAACAAATCCCAAATCTCAAAATTAAAAAAACAAATCAATACTCTGAATTAAAAAAACAAATCAAATCACAAAATTCTTCACATTAGAATTCAAATACATAATCAAACAATCGCAATTAAAATAAATCTAAATCGCAAATCTCAGAATTAAAATAAATCTACGCAGCAGAATACATCAAACAAATGCAAGGATGGCGATAGATTTGGGTTGCTACCCAATTTCGTAGAAGAGAAAGAATGGAGATAGATTAGGAATGAGAGGCGGAATGTTTGCTTATTAGGTTTAGAGACGGGAATTATTACGTAATGAGAATTGAAAAGAATAAGAAAAAAAGTTCTATTTTATACCCCAGTCAAAAAACTAAAAAAGGAAGCAAATAATAGTGGTTTTTAACAAATTGACACATCAGCTTTTGTATTATTTAGAAAATGACACATGAAAAATAGGAGTATAAGGAGTTGACACCTAAGCAAGGTGTTAACAGCTTTAACATATAGGGTTGATTTAATCTAAATATTAAAATATAATATTAATTAATAATTATAATAATTAATAAATTGAACTGGGAACGGGTTGAGAACATATCCTTTCAAATTTTTTTTTTTAAATTTAAAACTTTGTAATTTTTAAAAATATATTTTATATTACTAGCTTCTATATATAAATAGTATTTTGGAGGTACGGTTGTACCACCTTAAACCCATGTAGATACGCAACTACTATAAACCCACCTTGCTCTTTTTTTTCCTAAAACAAATTGAGGTGGTTGTATGCACGTTTGAAATTCAACTTCGGATCGTATCATCGTGGGTCAAACAAGCTAGGTCATTATAATATGCAGTATTGTAAACATAGACGTATGTCATGCCCCATGCGTGAGGATCGGGTCATGACGAGATGAACATGTCCCAACATGCACAAGAGAAGTGCACGGGATGGATATATGGTGCGAGAGTGGCACCATGTGTGAAGGGTCCGGAATCTTTAAAAAATGTGCGGGACTTGCTCGAACAGGTTCGGGAAGGGAAAATTCATGGGCGGACCGAACTGATGGAAGGTGCTAGAATATTACTGGGCTAGAATTCGAGATATGCATTGGAGAGGCTTAGATGGGATCAGAATATTCTAGAATTCCCTAGAATATGTCTTGGTTTATGATTGTAAATATTTAGTTGTGCCCATTAAAAATCCACCCGCGCTAAAGTATTTTTAACGAAAAACAAAATAATATAGAATAAAATACACACTAATAGAGATTTACCCTTATCTTGCACAATCACAATAAGAAAAATGATCCAACAAGCTCGACAATTTATCACATTAATCAAGATATATAAGTTTGACAGTTTAACTCCCAACAAAAAAAAAAAACTTTAAAGAAAACTGAATTTCTTTGTAACGTGGCTATATAACAAGGCTAGTTTTTTGTTTTTTGTTTTTTGTTTTTTTTAATTAAAAGGTAACTATAAAGTAGTGGCTCTATTATAGATCCCGATGACAACTATTGGGTGAAGGAAATTGAAGAAAAGTGTAAGAAATTAGTGAAACCCAAATTTTAGCGTCGTTTTGAATTATACGACTAGTAAGAATTGAGTAGCTAATAAATTTACAAATTACAATTAATGAATTGGAATTAGATGGGATTGAAGTCTAAATAGAAAATACAATTCAAATTGTTAAATTACAATTAAGGAATTAGAAATTAGAATCTAGGGTTGAAATATTGAATATTGAATCTATGAATTTTGAAAGCTTACCAATCAATTATGAATCTTCTTAAACAGGATAGAAAGTGGATGAAGTGTTTTTTTTTTTTTTTTTTTTTTGAGATGTCTGCCTTTCCTTCTTCGATTTTTTGTTTTATCTGCCGTCTTCCTCAAAAGTCTCTCGGTACTGTTCTAATAATTAATGGGGGCTTAGCTATTTAAATTAAATATTAAGAAAATTTTAAAAATCTAATACAACAATACGACAAATTGAAATTGATATTATTACAATTGAATTTTAACTAACTATAGTGGGCTTAGTGGGCTCTGCCTTGTTAGTTAAAAAAAACAAAACAAACACAACTAATAATTAACCTGATTTTTTTTGGGCACCCGGCTAAAGCCCTGTAAGGCTTGATGTGCCTCCGCCCTTGGTTGTGCCTAGAAAATGATAGAATTTTCTAAAAGGGTCATGTAAGTGTGTAGGACATAGTATGAAGAGCTCTAGAACGCGACTAGGATCTTCTCTGGGATAAGAGTAATGTAGAGCATTCTTATGGTAGGAATTTTATAGGTTGATCTAGAGAGTTCGGAAGTGGAACACATATAAATAGAGATTGAACTCGTTATTTGTAGACATCAATAACTATCCAAGCAATCAAGTTTCTTCACGCCCACCCACCTTTCTTTCATCATTTCTGATCATAATCATAGACGTTTGAGTATTTGGTTTAGACAAATATTCTTGGAGTTAAAAATCAAAACAAAGTTAGTTGATATTATTGGAGTTAAAAATGGAAACAAAAGTTAGTTGATGGTAAAGAAATTGTCAAAACTAAATTTTCATTTAAATCGAAATGATTTTATATAAATTAGAACTCAACAAAAAATTGTTATACCTATCTAATTTGATATAGTTATTACGTCAAGTTCAAAACTCCAATATCTTTGCAAAGGACAAGTGTAAAAAAAAAAAAAAAAAAAAACTCAAACACACTATTTTGACAATGTTTTAATATATATATATTTTTTTTTGTTAATATAGTCAAACCACATTGTGCCGATAACTATGTTTATTGATGGATAGTTTCTCCTAACAAATGGATGATAGCGTTGTGTTTGGTTTAAGCTTACTGATACATGCATTGAGATTTGAATTTCAATATGTTTAATTTACGACTCAAATTTTCAACTTATAATTGATAATTTATTATATTTAATTTATACTCATTTCTTTTATTTTATCATAATTTTTATTTAAAGAAATAAATATTGTTGAATATATTGTAAAAGTATAATATCATCCACTTTTTAAACATAATTTAATATCAAATAGAATAATAAAATATAATTCACTTTCAAACATAATTTTACATCCACTGTAAAAGGTAAGAACCTATTTGGATTATGTTTCATTGGCATTCTTAATTTTGGTATTCAAGATCTTAGGCCTTTTTTGGTCTAAGACTGCGAATACCAGGATTGAGATTCTGAATCTCAATTTTCGTTTGTTATACGACTCTAATTTTCAATTCACAGCCAATCATTTTTTACAACTAACCCCACACTCATCTCTATTATCGCATCATCATTATATTTAAAATTTTTTTTACTAAATACAATATAATAATACACTATCATCCACTTTTCAGACATGACTTGATATCAAATACAATATAAAAATACATTATCATCCACTTTTCAGACATGATTTGACACTACAGTAAAAAGTAAAGGATTCTGAATCCTATAACAAACAAAGATTCTTACTATTTATAGAATTCTGAAAAAATCAAGATTCTAAATACCATAATTAAGAATTCCAACGAAGCCTAATCCAAACAACCCGTTAAGTATTCACAATTCTATGAATAGTAAGAAACCTTAGTTGTTGTAATATTCAGAATCATTTACATATTACTGCAATTGTCAAATCATGTTTGTAAAGTTGATAAAAATGTAATTTTATATTGTATTTGATGTCAAATTATGTCTGAAAAGTGTGAATGGTTTATTTTTATATTGTATTCAGTAATATATAATTATTTAAATATAATAATAATAAAATTAAATAGATGAGTGTATGGTTAGTTATAAGAATTTGTTGGTTGAGTGTTGAGGATTTGAGTTTTAGAACAAACTAGAATTGAAATTTGAAATCTCAATGCGGATATTGGGAATCTAAAAACAAACATGTTTTACATACTATTCATAATAAAATGTATCTTTTAGTATAGGAAATGACTATGGTGCCGTGAAGTCACCATGCTCCCCATCCCCTGCATTTACATCCATCGATCTTATCTCCTGAAATGATCTAATGGTTGTGAAGTCACCATGCTCCCCATCCCCCTACTTTTACATCCATTGATCTTATCTCTTGAAATGATCTAATGGTTGTAATTAATTGAAAAATGATATAACCACGACACCGTAGAATCTCCCTTCAGTATATTAGCCTATTGTTAGAAGAGTTTTAGTGGTGATGAATATATCATCGGGTTCTTGGCTTGGTATTATCGGAAATCGATTCGATTGAGAGAATCAAGGTGTTTCAAGCTTGGAAAAAATAAAGGGAAAATGAAAATAAAGTAATTAAAATATCTAACTATCCTAAAATTGAAAGTGCAAATTGGTCGGATGCCTCATCGGATGCCTCAAATAGGAAATGCAAAGTAATAATGAAAATAAGCAATAAAATGCAAAGTTTCACCAAGTACAAGCATGCAAGCACGAGGTACAACTATGCATAAAATCCTAAATAATGAAAATGAGCAAAAATTGAAAACATGGATGTAAAGAGCAATGGAAATTAACAAAAAAGTTCAAAACTTCAAGGAAAATAACAAGCAACAAAGAGTAGATTTAAGATTTATCCTAAAACTATGCATAAAAATAAAATTACAAATAAAGCATAGAAAAATCTCAAAATCAAGACGATCCAAGAGCCGATCTATGATCTAGATATGTCACTCATCTAGATTCCATAGCCAATTCATATGTTTCATCATGAATTCAAGGTGCTAAGACTAAAAGCATAACATGAAGAACAAGCATGGAAATGAAGAACAAGCATAGAAATAAAGTATAAAACATGAAATTGAAAGGAAACTTACTTGAATTAAAGGAAAGAGTAGCAAGCTTGAATTAAATTGCATCAAAAGTAACAATCCAAAGGAGTATTTGGATTCTTCTTAGGCTTACAAACCCAAGGCCAAGTATGAAAGTAAATCTAAATTTAGAAAAGAAATTACATCAAAACTTGAAATTGAATCTAAAACCTAAGAGAGAGAAATTAGATTTTAAAAACTAGAGAGAGGATTTTTTAAATTCCCAAACCCATGCTTGGGTTGGGAGAGAAATGAGAGGTAATCTACAAAAATGAGAGTTGTGTCGTATTTATACTAATTTTTATTGTGTTTAAATGGGTCAATTTGGGCTTTTAAGGCTTAATTTCACGAATTTGACCAAAATTGACCAGTTTTGACCAAGATGGCTCAAGGTGGCTCGGTCTTGGCTCAAGGTGGCTCGGTCTGGGTGAGCCTGGGTGTGATGGGGCTGGCTGGGGTGTGGCTGGAGGCCTGGGCACGATTCTGGGCGAGCTTGGGCTGCGTTTTGGGCGAGAATTCGGGCGCCACTCTGGGCTAAGCTGGGCACAAATCTGGGCTAAGCTGGGCACCACTCTGGGCTTGCCTGGGCTAGAATCTGGGCGCGAAACTGGGCTCCGAAATGCTGCCTAGAAATCTGCCTAGGGGTGCTTCTCCTCAGGCGTGAAAATGGGCAAGCCTGGGCAAGGCTAGGCCACCATTCCAGAATGTTTGTTCCCTTTTAAACTTGCTCTTGGCACCAACTTGGGCATGCAAATAGGCAAGGTTGGGCTTGAATTTTGGTCTCCATGCCTTAGCTTGATTTTAAAATCATTAAACCACCTATTAAAAGAGAATTTTAATTATTAAAACCCAAGAATTACACCAAACCTCAAGGTAATTGAATCAATTAAAATATAAAATTAACAAGTCAAGTGAAAAACAATAAAACAAGAAAAACCACATAAAAACTTAATAAAATTCTATTAAAAAAATACTAAAATCAACATAAAACTCTAACTAAAAATACTAGGAAAAACACAACAATTACATGCAAAACACCTATAACTACGTATATAATATAGAGAAGTTCGTAAAGTGAATGATCTAATGGTTGTGAAGTCACCATGCTCCCCATCCCCTACTTTTACATCCATTGATCTTATCTTCTGAAATGATCTAATGATTGTAATTAAGTGAAAAATGATATAGACACGACACCGTATAATCTCCCTTTAGTATATTAGCCTATAACTACGTATATAATATAGAGAAGTTCGTAAAGTGAATGTGGCTTATCTCCTCAAATGATCTAATGGTTGTGAAGTCACCATGCTCCCCACCCCCCTCCATTTACACCCCTCCATTTACATTCATTGATCTTATCTCCTGAAATTATATAGAGAAGTTCGTAAAGTGAATGTGGCTTATCTACTGAAATGATCTAATGGTTGTGAAGTCACAATGCTCCCCACCCCCTCCATTTACATCCCCCTCCATTTACATTCATTGATCTTATCTCCTAAAATGATTTAATGGTTGCTCCCCACCCCTCAATTTACATTCATTGATCTTATCTCCTGAAATGATTTAATGGTTGTAATTAAGTGAATAACGTAGAATCTCCCTTTAGTATATTAGCCTATAACTACGTATATAATATAGAGAAGTTCGTAAAGTGAATGTGGCCCGTCAACATTTATAAAATATTTTAAAAAAATGGGGCAGGCTGGCTAGGCCGCCCCACCCCACAACCCCTCCCTCGTCAATTAAATCCGTCTTGCTCCCCACCCCTCCATTTACATTCATTGATCTTATCTCCTTAAATGATTTAATGGTTGTAATTAAGTGAATAACGTAGAATCTCCATTTACATTCATTGATATTATCTCCTGAAATGATGTCTTGCTCCCCACCCCCTCCATTTACAGTCATTGATCTTAACGTAGAATCAGCATAGAGAAGTTCGTAGAGTGGATGTGGCCAGGCTGGCTAGGCCGCCCCACCCCAGAATCTCCCTTTAGTATATTAGCATAGAGAAGTTCGTAAAGTGGATGTGGCCCGTCAACATTTATAAAATATTTTTTTTAAAAAAATATTTTTAAAAAATGGGGGCAGGCTGGCTAGGCCGCCCCACCCCAGAACCCCTAAGTTCGTAAAGTGAATGTGGCCCGTCAACATTTATAAAATATTTTTAAAAAATGGGCCTCGTCAATTAAATCCAACATATGTCCTCTCATAAATAGAGAAGGAGTGTTACCGTCTCACCAAGTCAATTTTATGTAAAATTTATATAATTTTAATATATATTAGATATGTAAATTAAGTTATAAATTATATTTATAATTACTATTATTATATTTATAATTGTAGATTATATTTGTGAATTATGATATTATAAATACATAATTTATTATACATATTATATATATATATATATCATAAATATAATTATTTATAAATATATAAAATATATATTATAAATAAATATTATGTATAAATAATGATATATAATTATTATAAATATATAAATATATAATAATTTTATTTTATATTTATAAATATATATTATATTTATGAATAATGATATTATAAATATTTATTATTTATAAATATATATAAATATATATTATAAATATAATTGTTTATAAATTATTATAAATATTTATTATTTTGAAATATATATTATTAATTGTAAATGTATTATTATTTGTATATATTAGTGATTATAAATATATAATTATTATAAATATATAAATATAGAATAATTTTATATTATATTATAATTAATTAAATTTATAATTAATTAATTAATTATGTATGTATGTTATATTATATTTATAAATGATTATTATAATTATATATTTTATTTTATAAATAATTAATTATATTATAAATATATAATATTATTATTATTTTATTTATACTGTTGTTGACGGCATAGGCCGTCAGCTATTTACCCATCAGCAATCCGTCAGTATATGCTGACGGCGCCTGTTTTTTTGTAGTGAATGCAGAATCCTCCTAGTCCATGTATATGTTTCCCTTGCTTCCTTTGACAAATAAAAAATTATAGTGTTTCGGTTGATATGTGTCATTCGAGCCTAATATGTATCTAATTTAATATTATCTTTTTTTATTATATCTTGCCTAATTCTATTTTTACTTTTTATTATATCTTTTCAAATTTATATTTTTATTTTATTAAATTCAATATTTTCTTTTATTATCCTAATATAAGAATATAATAAGTCATTTATAATTAGTAGAAAAAAAATCTAAATTAGTTGTTTTAATTAAAGAAAAATTACATATAAAATAATTTTAATAACAAAATAAAATTATGAAAATAATCAAATAAGTTGTTAAAATAAATTTAAAATAATTTCATTTTTAAAATTTTAAATATTCAAAATTACGATTTTTTTGTAATAATATAATTGTATCTAACTAAATATAGTAATGAATTCAATATAAACATAAAAATATAAATTATGTAAGATTAATAATATTGATTAGACACGTACAATGCGACACGAGTTGAGAATATGACATTTATGTAACTATTAATTATTAATGAATTTCATCTAAATATTAAAATATAAGATTATTAAATAGTTATATTAGACATGTGCAAGCACGGGTAGAGAATACATCCTTTAAATTTATTTTAGATTAAAACTCTGTAGTTTTTACAAATATTTTTTTTATCTTTTAATAAATATCGTTTAATACACGGGTGTTAAAATGTGGCACCTCCGTTCTTTTTAATTGTCGTTGTAGAGTTTTTATTCAAAATTAAGGAATATAAATATTTGACAGCATACTCTCAATCAATTAATGATATTTTTTCTTTAATTCATTCCCTTATTTCTCTCTAATTATCTTATTACCATAATTTTATTTAAAATAAGTAAGGATAAATTCGGAATAAAGTAGTAAAATATTTTAAAACGACACTTAATTAATAACAAGATTGATTGAATCTATAAACTGACATTTATATTAAAACGGATGGAGTATGTATGTATGTATGTATATATATATATATATATATATATATATATATATATATATATATATATATATATATATATATATATATATATATATTAACTCAGTATATTCCCATCCGAATCTTCCGACTTAAGACGTGATTATATATCAGAGCATTTTCAATGCTACATTATGTATTGTCAATGACATGAAAAATAAAATAGAAATAATTAAAAAAAATACCCAATGATTAAATATGGATTGTAGGGAATAATTAATTATTAATTGATTAAAAAAAGAAAAGAAATAATTAATTTATGATCAAAAAATTAGGAAAGATATCAAATAAACAATATTTAGCACATCTGGTGGGCTAAATATTATCTATAATTTTTTTTTGCCACATAATTTTTTTTAACTTATGTAACAAATATTTTACTCCAATTAATGACAATTTATTAGGTGCACATGGGTGCACCTTGCTAGGTGCTACTGTATTACGTGATGATATATGACAGTTATACGCGATGATATATGGTATTTATACGTGATGATATGTGACAAAAACTTAGAGTTTATGGTTTACCTTTTTATTTTAGTGTTTAGTTTTATATTTTAGAGTTTAGTTTTCCATTTTTATGGTTTAATATTTCATTTTAAGGTTTAGTTTTTTATTTTTTTATTTAATTATTCATATTAGGGTCCCGGCAAAATCTATCATTCTACCAGTTATATATGATGATATGTGTTAGTTATATGTGATGATATGTGACAGTTATACGTGATGATATATGATAGAATTTTAGGATTTAGAGTTTAATATTCAATTTCAGGATTTAGTTTTTCATTTTAGGGATTAATTTTCCATTTTTAGTGTTTAATTTTTTATTTTTAGTTTATTTTTTTAATTTTATGATTTTAAATTTTAAATTTAGAATTTCAATTATTTGTGATGATATATGTCTCAATTATATGTGATGATATGTACCAGTTATATGCGATGATATATGTCAGTTATATACGATGATACATTAAATTACAGGGTGCACCTTGCAAGGTGGAACTAGGTCCATGGTATACTCTCTCCGAATTAATAATGCATTGGAGATGCTTTTAGCATTGATTTGCGCAACACTTTTTTTAGGCCGGATTAACGGATCATCCGTTAGGCCAAAATTTTATATCAATAAATTATAATAAAAAACCAATACATTATAGCACAAAAATATTACAGTACTAAAACCAATACATCATAGCACGGATCAGAAATTTATCGGATCAGATGGCCTAACGGGTCATGACAGTATTTGCCCATTGATTTTCAAAACAGCATCGTCGTGTTA
Source organism: Phtheirospermum japonicum (assembly GCA_014905375.1). NCBI lineage: Eukaryota > Viridiplantae > Streptophyta > Magnoliopsida > Lamiales > Orobanchaceae > Phtheirospermum > Phtheirospermum japonicum. The sequence goes on along the minus strand of BMAC01000029.1, from coordinate 1,200,073 downwards.
GCCTTTTCTTTGTTACACGAATATTCCTTATAGTCGATATTTAAATTGTACTAAAAGGAAGTTTTGGGCCGCAAGTAGAATCAAAATAGATCACTTCGTTGTGATATATTTTAGTAAACGTTTGGAGGAGATATGTTTAAGAAATTATTTTTCATTTGATTTCCTCAGAGAATGTAAAAAAATCAAACTGATTCGAATCATTGAGTTGCTACATTTGGCAATTGGGATAAACTTAATGGTAATAATAAAAAATTAAAATAATTATTGGGTCTTGATTAGGGTAGATCCTATCTAATTTGTGGTCCGAGTCGACTTTAGTTTTTTTGTTTTGTTTTTTAATTATACAAACTTCAAACAAATAAAAAAGAAAGAATAATGTGAAATATATAAATTGTATTTTGATTTAAATGACCTGAGATCCATGTTAAAAACTAAATTAAACAGATTACCCTAAAAATATAAACTTGTCTTACAGTTTTGACAACAAAAAGTATTAATTAAGTTCGTATAATCAAAGTTGTTCGACAATTCTTTTCTCAAGATGTTATTCTTTTCTATTCCTTTTTCCCTCTTTTGTTTCTCTTTAGTTCTCTTGATTTGTCTGGGTTTGCCTTTGATTTTTATGTGCGTGTGCAACTTTTAAGAAATCCTTACTATTCTTCAATAATTAAAATTGTTAAGAATTTTGCTGTATTATCTTTACTATTCATTTTTCTTCTCTCTTCTTAAGATTTTGCATTATTAATCTTGAAATTATTTTTATAAATTAAGAACAGTAAGGATTTCTATATTTGGAAACCACCATATAAACAATGTCCATAAATTGATAGTTTGCACAGTCCGTAACGCATCCCGTCAAGGATCGACACCTGTTTTGTAGTCTCGCTCGAGGGTCGGCCTCCCATCAGTTGTTTTATTAAATAAATAATATATATTGAAAAAAACTGATTTTTTGGGTTGGAAGTCGTCCCGCTCACATTTTAGAAGGTACAAATAATAATCGTTTTAGAATGTGAGTGGAACGCCATTCTCCAATTTTTCTATAAAACCAGATAGGCCTTCATTATGGAGCCCTATAGATGACATGACATCTACCCACTAGACGTGTCCAGGCGGTTCGAACCGCCGGTTCGGTTTCGGCGGAAACCTCCAACCGGAACCGGACGGTTTGTGCCGGTTTGCAAACCGCCGGTTCACGGTTTGGTCCCGATTCGGTTTGGACGGTTTTCACGTTTTTTTTTTTTTTTAAAAAATTTCACTCAGTCGATCGGCTGAGAAGAAGTCGATCGACTAAATGTCAGTCGATCGACTGCTTCGCCCAAAATTGCCAAACTCTCTGTTCTCCAGTCGATTTGGAGAGAACTAGTCGATCGACTGACCAATCTAGTCGATCGACTGGTCAAATAAAATATATTTTGAAGTTAAAATAAAAAAAATTATAATAGAAGAGTTTTAATAAATTTAAAAAAGAAAATTAAAAAGAAATTGGACTTGAATTATTTTCAAATATTTGAAGTTAAATTTTGAAATTTTAATTTCAAATAATTGAAAATAGTTGCCTACGTATCCCTTATCTTGGGAATCAAAGTCCACATAGTTCTCACTTACCTTACTTACCTTACTTACCTTGAAATCGGAAGCGGTGGTGCGAGGGGTACCATACTCATCCATTTACCGACTCGTTGCTAGATCCCGTAGTATCATAATACGTCTTGCTCTCTTCATCTTCACTAAGAACGTTTTTTTGTTTCCGTCGATCGGCGTTGACCCAATCATGCAATAACATTTGACACTCGAGATTGTGAGGTGTAAGTTTGGATCTCCGCTCGTCCAGCATGTACCCCCCTTCACTAAATGCTTGTTCGACTGAAACGGTTGATATAGGAACGACCAATATCTCCCTCGCAATGATGTTAACAACCGGATAAAGTGATTTCCTCGATGCCCACCAATTCAAAATATCAAACTCGCTATCGGCTTCATTTTCTCCCAACGTTCCATACTCAAAAGCTGTTGTTAGATAATCTTCGAGTTCTCGATAAGGGTTAGAATCGAATGAATAACCCGAACGCCCCATTCGTGACTTTTTTTGTTTCAAAAAATCTTGAAATCCCTCAATTTCATCGTCGCCGTCACCACTTCTACTAGGATTACCACTTCTAGTAGAAGTTTGTAACCCAAAACTCATATGAAGAGGACCATCAAAGTTTATACTATATTCTTTAAACATATCATATAAAGACTTTTTCACATTTTGAATAATAGTTTCAACGGAAGGATATTCATAGTTTTCAAACGGCAATTAAGCATCATAATAACTATTAAGATAAAATTCTAAACCACTTTCTCTATTATTAGGATCTAATAATGTAGCAACTAAAAATATACTTGGAATGGAATGAAAATACTTCAACCATTTTCGTTTCATAGAAATAACACATTCTTCCAATCGTTCGTTTTTCATGCATTCCTTAAAGACGAATGCAATTTTAACACAATTTTCAACAACAAGGTGAGAAGTAGGATAATAAATAACGGAAAATAAATTAGTAGCATCATTAAACACCTTAAAACTTTTTTCAAATAATTACACGTAGACCATTGGTTTGTATATAACATAATTCCGGTTTCTTGTTGGGTAAAAAACGAACACAAAACCTCTCTATACGAATATGTAACTTTCAATAATTTATATGTAGAGTTCCAACGAGTAGGCACATCGGTTGAAAAAATTTTAGGTTCAAACCCGTTTTCCCTACAAAATCTTGCCCATTTTCGTTGCAAAGATTTATTTCTATGAATACACGTGACCGCCGCTTTAATTGGAGAAAGTTCATTTTTCAAAACATTAAAACCATCTTGAGCACATAAATTCAAAATATGGCATATGCATCTAATATGAAAAAACAAGCCACCAATAGATGGTTTACAAATACTAATAAGCTCATTAACACTCGCTGTATTAGAAGTTTCATTGTCAAATGAAATAAAAGATATTTTTTCAACTAAACCATATTCTTGACAAATCAAATAAATTAATTGACAAATATTATGTGCATTGTGAGGAGCTCTAAAATCTCTATATGCAAGCAAACGTTTTTGTAAAGTCCATGAATTATCAACCCAATGACATGTAACACCCATGTAAGAGTTTCGTTCCCAATGATCACTCCAAACATTCGAGCAAATTGAAACTTTGTTTGGTAAACTGGCAAATTCATTACATAAGTTTAATTTATATTCACCAACAATTTTTTTAATATCACGAGTAAGGGTAGAGCGTGAGACTCTCGTCCTCGAGGGATTAAAAGAAAGTTGGGTGAACTTTTCATATAAATCATCATTGGCAAAGTTAAAAGAAAGTGATCTAGAAGAAATAAATTTTGCTAATTCTTTTCTATGAGTAGTGTCGGAATATGTAAATAAAGAAGATGAATTCGTACTTACTTGTCCTCCTTGTAGTTGCGTTTGAGTTATATCGATGCCGACTTTGTCGGGGTGTTTGTTGTTGAGATGGTTGTGCATATTCCCATATCCTCCTCCTTCTAGAAATTGGTAAGATGATGTACAATAGTTACAAGTGACACGGTATCTCTTTTTTCGTTTTTTGCCGTCTTCCGGTTGTGGCTCGTTTGCGGGTGGCGGGATCTCGATTTTTTGAAAATATTTCTTGAAAATGTCGGATTTTAACTCCGTTGTTGCCCGAGAACGAGTTCTTGGGTTTCTTGGAGGAGGCAATTCATCCTCCTCTTCAATGGGTATGGGCGGCACTTCTTCACCGGCAAAGGCGGCGGYGGCTCGATAAGTTCGATCAATGTCGGTATCACTCCAATCTTTTTCAATGTCGATGAGATTAGGATTGTAGTCACCAACCGAAGGAGTGTTGCCTTGTGATAAGCCGATG
>BMAC01000029.1:1137645-1172013 GCA_014905375.1 Phtheirospermum japonicum | reverse complement strand
TCTTTTTTTTGGAGAATTTGTAAACATGTAATTCTCGGTTAGTGGTGTTCTGGGAGGACACGTACAGAAGATTTAGAGAGAAAAATATTCTTATTCTTCTTTTATGTATGGTAAAAAGGTTTCCAATATAATAATTTTGGTATATTTCCAACAAAATTAAATTCTATTCGTGCCATTTACAGCAAATTGGACATCATGATAAAAGACCAATGAGGAAATAAAAAAGAGAAGACGCAAATCCAACTTTTGCAAACCAGAGAGGGGAAAAAAAAAAAAAAAAAAGTAGACCACGTGGTGTGCAAGCCAAAACGAAAAAAAAGGCATCATACTTAATTGATATTTTGTTGATGTGCGAGTTGGTGTGAATTGTCAGTCAGATTTGTTCTCATATTTATTTTAATCCAAAAGCAACCAGCCAAGTGACACAAAAAATGGATCTTAACTGTGTTGGAAATAACGAGTCAATATTTAATTAGATGCCCAACTAATCGTTCTATGCTATTTTCCAAATGGATTCCATGTTAGAAAAATGGGGCCCATTTATATATCCTCTCCTTACTGGATTTGAATTGACGGTGACGATGCTTTATTTGAAATTGACTATCGACTTGTATTTCGCCACACGAAATTGAAAAGAAAAGACAACTTTGGTACTATATGATGGGTTTAATAAGTTGAATTATTTGATTTGATTAGATGATCCATACATATGTGTGGAGATATCAATTTGAAACCATGGCCCGATCGTCGTACGTCTTGACCGATCATTATAGTCAAAGGATTGAGAAAGGGACATGTTATGGCTCATCTTGAGAATAGCATCTTATGATTCTTGAATGGTTATGTGTATATTTAATTATGTTATGTATTATATATTTTTAATTATCTTGGAGTGGAGTGGAGAGTAGCTGCACTTGGTGTGGCCATGCCACCTCTTCCACTTCCATGATCTTTAAATTTTGGGATGGACACATATAAAGCATGACCACTTTATCCTTCAAACCAAAACAGATGCCCATTCTTTGCTTGATAACTAGATAAGAAATCTACATGCTTTTCATGATGTGCTAGGTCTATACTAGACCGTTCTTTTTAGAGGTGTAAAAAGATATTTTATATTTGAGTATGATTTTGGAATGCAAATATACTCGTTTGCGTAAAAACAATTAAAAATATGAGTGTTTGCAAAGCGTTCATAATCAATATTGACGTCATTCTGATTGTGACAGAAGTTGGTAATTGCAATTTATAATGGATTAAGCTTAATTACTTTTGGTTTTCAAGATTTGATTGGTTGGACATGTCACTAAAAGCTGCTGTGGGAGAGCATTTTGACTTGTTAATAACATTTTTTTTTTTTTAAAAGATTGCTTAGGATTATTTGTCCTGTTAATAATGTGTTGGTCCACAATGATGTTAATGTTGATTTGTGAAAAATGTGACGACAATGCTTACGTTGGATGCCATTTTAACATAAAAGTTGGTTGCTGCTGCATGTGAATGAAACTTTTTTTTTCTCCCTTTTCCTTGGTGAAATAATATTGGTACAATTAGTACTGCAATATGGCTTCACAATTTGTGCAATAGAAACATGCATATAAAAAATGTACTTTTTGCATATAGAAAGATTAGGGATTTTGCATGATAATATATGATATATTTAACTCTGTATTTTGATTAACATGAGTCATGAATGAGATCTGTAATGTAATGTGATTTGATTTGCTATCTGGAAAAGTGTTTTTCTCATCTTCTTTTATTTAATTTTATCTGATGAAAATTTACTTATTCCTAAATTCTTACAATTAGAGCAAGTACGCCACGTGTCTCTTCCCACCAATAAACCTTTTCTTGGTTTAGTTTGTTTTGTAATTAATAAATAAAATATTGAAATGAAAGAAAGTGGAGAGATATTAGTGGCCCAAATCTCATCACTACCATTTATGTTCAGTGGGACTCCCAGTCCCACCCCACCAACATTCAACAGCTTTTATTAGCTCATTTCTGTTACTATATACTAGTCACTAAATCTTAAATATCTTTACTGTATATATACTAATTGTTATATTGTTATAATAGTTCCAGATTGTTTGTTAGCTTTAAATTTCTAATATATATTTGTAGTTGACTTTTAACTTTTTCAACTTTTGACTTCGCTTTTACTGCCCTGATCGACTTTTGATTCTCAACTACTTTAATGTGAAATATAAATGCAGGGGTATGTCATGTCGACAATTCGAGTAGTGAACGAGAAAAGCCAAACGTCAGACAAGCCCTCGTATCCTCCTACACCAACGTACTCGAACCAGAGGTGAAAACAGCTTGCATGGACGCCCCAAACACGTTATCAACGGCCAACGCAAAACCCGCGGCTAAAACCCACAAGAGCTGCATGAGCCACATATGCACTTGGTCCAATCAGTTCACGATTCTACTCCAACGGAGCCTGAAGGAGCGAAAACACGAGACGTTCAACTCGTTGCGTGTCTTCCAAGTAATCACGGCCGCACTGCTAGCCGGTTTCATGTGGTGGCACTCGGATTACCACGATATCCAGGACCGCCTAGGTCTTTTGTTCTTCATCTCCATCTTCTGGGGCGTCTTTCCGTCTTTCAACGCCGTTTTCGCCTTTCCTCAAGAACGAGCGATCTTCGTGAAGGAAAGGGCTTCGGGTATGTACACGTTGTCGTCCTATTTCCTCGCGCGGATAAGTGCCGACTTGCCGATGGAGCTTACACTCCCGACATTATTCGTATCGATCACGTATTGGATGACGGGGCTTAAACCTGAGTTATCGGCTTTTGTTTTGACTTTGAGTGTAATTCTCGGGTACGTGCTCGTTTCTATCGGGCTTGGGCTTGCGCTCGGTGCGTTAATCATGGATGCCAAACAGGCATCGACTGTGGTCACTGTTACCATGCTGGCATTCGTTCTGACGGGTGGGTACTATGTGCACAAGGTGCCTGCATTTATGTCGTGGATAAAGTACGTTTCGACGACGTTTTACGGCTATAGGCTACTTATCAATGTTCAATACGGGGATGGGGAGAGTGTTTCGTCGTTGCTCGGTTGCTCGACCGAGGGACGACATAGGGCCGCATGCAAATTTATCAATGAGGATATTTGTGGGCAAATGCATCCGGCTATGAGTGTCGGGATGTTGTTGATCATGTTCGTGGGGTATAGGTTGCTGGCTTATATCGCGCTGAAGCGGATTTAATTTAAGGCTTGAGAGGGTGTTCGTGATGAGGATGAATCAGAGAAGGAGCTGGTTAGTGCTGAGTTTTAAGAAAAGACTTGGGTTTGAGCTAACTATAAGTAGGAGCATTGTTAGTTTAGATCCAAAGTGTAGAATATTTGAATGGAATAATCTACTGCCATAAGTTGGCTCGCTTTTAATTATAGTTTAATTTCATTTCATTTAAGTGTATTGTACATGTACTATTACTAATAAAAACTGGAAGTCTTTCTTTCTTTTACCTTTTTTTTTTTTTTTTTTTCATGTGTCTTTTTCCTGAGAAGATTTTAAATCACTGTTGAGCTGTAACTTCATAAAAAGGGCGTCAGAAAATGTGACGAGACACAGTTAAATGCATTTATTTGGATTTTGTATTTATAAAAATAGACTAGTTTGGGAACGTGCATTTGCACGAGTATATCGAGTAAACATATGAAATTTATCAAAATAATTTATTAAATTTTCGAGTTATTAATACAAAGAGAAAAAAAATTGTTCACTTGAGAATATGAAAAACTTCCTTGTGAACCCATGTAATACGTGAATATATATAAGTGTATAAAAATACAAAATCTATAAAAAATTGTTGTTCAATTTAAATCAGGAAAATTTACTTGTAAACTACATTAACTTTTCTTTTTCATAATGATATCATCTTTATTGGAACAAAGAATTTTCAACCATATACGACTCTAAACTCCAGAAATTACGACATAAAGTTAATCGTCCCTACACTTGTGAGAAGGAGTAAAATAATAAGCACCTACGTCAGATATATAATGGACAAGAGGAATAAGCACTAATTAACATAAAAAGACAATTTAATTACACCTACGTCTTGAACAGAAATCATTATCATCGTCTTGTATGTTTTACAGAAATAAATCACATCAAAGCTAGACAAGTTTCTTTTTCCATAGATGAAAAATGTTTATAATAGAGTTAGCCTTAATGACGGATCACAAGGCTAAGCCCCTTCAGCCAGGGTTCCCTTTGATGTGCTGATATAGAGAACTGCATTTAGAAAAACAAATATAAAAAATATATATCAATACAAAATAAGAAATAGTTGGAAAACACATTAATAAATCAGTTGAGAGACGGTGGCTTACCATTATTTCCTCTGATGAAGGCATCCCCGTACTTGTTCTTCAATTGGCCATTCACATATTCCTCTGTTTGTTCCATTGCAATGTTCATGTACCCATCCAGACATGCAAGAATACCTATACAATGTGATAATAATAATAATAATAATAATAATAATACAATACCAAATACAAAGGCTCAATACAATGGTGCATTGCATAGGTTTGAGCTCAAGTTCATGGCCCAAAAATTGATATTCATCATTACTATCCCACTTATTCAATGTTTTAAAAAACGAAAGGTGGAAACGAGGCATTTTGCTCGGATGAGGTGAGGTGTACGCCTCAAGGCGGAACGAGGCATGCGCCTCAATTTTTTTTTTTTTGAAAAATTAAAATTAAAAACAAAAAATAATAAAATTACACAAAGCTCGACAATACATATTAATTATCCTAATAGTTCAACAAAAACAAGAATAAAATCATAAATGTCGATCCTAATAAGTAGCACAAATTCATCTCACCTAAAACACAACACAAAGCAATTAAGAACAATAGCAATTAAGAACAATAGATGTAACACCCATGCATCAAAAGCATATTTTTACATTTTTATTTATCATCGTGCATTATTATAATAATTTTAGTTCCAAGCTCGTCACTATAAACTATTTTCTATTATTAGTTTTAAATAATCTACGAATTCTATTTAATCGAATTAATAGTACGATTATCGAATAAATTATATATCCCGACTTTTAAAACTATTATAATTTATTATTATCTTAGTTATATATTTATTTAATATTTTATTGGGTCGTCCATAAAATTTGTCCAATTGAAACTTAAGGTCATCTTTTAATCATTTCTATTTCCGGACTCCAAAACTAAGCCCAACGACATAGTCCGAGCCCACCAAACCCCAACCCTAACCTTCTAAAAATAAGTTGTCCTTGGTATATAAAGAAAACCTAGTCATCTCCAACTTTCATAAAATTCTGGTTTACACGGCCGCAAGCAACAGGTAAAACCAATCTTTTTTTTTTCTTCTTTCTTTTTCTCTTTTCTTCTTCTAAAGATTTTCAAGGAACACAAAACCATCTAAACCCAATTCCCGACAGCCATCGTAACCGGATCGGCTGCCGATTCCAACCATCACCCTGCCAACATCACAAAAATCGCCAACCCCGACAATAATAAATAAAAGAAAAATAACATAAAAGGGGAAATTAAAAAAGAAAATAAAAAACAGGCCTCAAAAACAATATTAGGCCTCTCTTAGGTGAGCAATGCTATGTCACGATACTCCACAATCATTTGGTCCTTCTCAAATGATTGTTTTTTACACGGAATATACATTAATAGTAATAATAATAATAATAATAAATAGTAATAGTAGTATAAAATTGTAGTAATAGTAATAGTTAAAATAATAGTAATAATAATAAATAATATTCAACCTAGCATTACATGTTATATAAATTACATATCGTGCAATGCACGTGCCCTTTACTAGACTACTAGTAGCCAACTGTGTCAAAAACATAAAAGTCTAATAAATGCAACATCATCAAGATAAGCCTAAGGTTGAAACAGTTGGAAATAGAAAGAAAAAGAAAATTGCCTTCAACAATTAAGAACGAATACGGAATGAGAAAACAAAATACTTGCTCGGTTTGTTAAATCTCAAAAACTAATTCAACTCACCAAAAAGAGTAAGGACCAAGATATTGTTTTCCAAACCAGACGAGATGCGGCACGACTAGGAATTAGGGCGATTTTAGGGTTACACGATAGTTCAGATGCGGGAGCAAAATTAAGAAGCAGAAAAAAGACTAGGATATTTTACGAAATTTAGCTAACGACACGTATTAAAAGTTTCTTCGCAATTATCATTCAACTAAAAAAAATGTGTCAAATTTATTAGCGCCGAATGAAGTAATAGTTGCTAACGGTGTTCTTAACAACAGAATTGTAGAAGAACCATTTAACAAATGGAAGCTTTTAAGCGATCACTCTGTCTAGCCAATAATCTGCACATCTAAAACATATAAATTGATCCTTGTGCGGTGACTGTGCACATCTATCAGAATTAGAAATTGTCTCAATTAGGCTTTGGAAATGCTTTTTGGGTAATTCTCATGTTCTTACGTCAAAATGGCCCCACCCCCTTTCATTTTTTCTTAAAATACCCAACAATAATAAGGAGATCTCGAGGTGGTGGGAGAGCGAGAGCAGCTTTAACCTAAAGAATTTTCGCATGCTAAGGTGTGATTTTCAATTGCAAAATGATAACATTTTCAATCGAAACACTATATAATTCATTATTTTTAAAACATTGCACAGTTTCAGACATTTTCTACTAATTGAAAAACAAGAATCTGGAGTAATGTTAAACTGAACTAGGCATTTATACTAACTTTGGGGCTTCTAAGAGTCTCGTCGTTTTGGATTAAGAGAAAAGACACATTCATAAGCATTCAAATCACTGTGACCTAACACAGCAATCCGAATTAAGCTAATACACCGGTCAAACCCAAGGGAAAAACCTAATGCATAAATAATCAAAATCCTGAGAATTTTTTTTATTTTTTTTACAAGCAGGCATGAAATAAATAGATGAGATAAATACCCATTCCAATAGTGTAGCCAGGACATAGACGCGTCCGGGCCTCAACATTTTTTTTAAAAACTAAATAAGTTCATTATTATTGGTTTTTTTATATTTAACACTATTTCGGATAAAAATGGGTATGTGCTAGAGGATATTTTAAAAAATATAATACATGTCTATTATTTTTATTTTTTAATATTATTCGGATATAAATAAAACTGTGATTGAGAATTAAAAAAAAAAACTCGTATAATTTTACTAATTTTTTACTTTTGTCGAACAAAATTGTGGTGACCCGTTTYTACTGTATAGGACCAATATATATCAAAGTGAGAGAGCTAAATGATGTGGTATTATTCATTCAGCATCATTTTTATTTTCTTGCAGGTGATTGGGATATGACATCAAACTTTGTTGGTACCTCATTTTCAGTACCAAATTAAAAATGCAATAGTTGCTTCAGTAAAGAGAATCCGACCAACAGACAAGACAATTARTTATATACTCTTTTGATTATAGAATTTAATTTTATGAATGTCAAATTGGAGACCTCTATCTTAAATCCACAGGCCAAGATTTGCATCCCTAGGTGAACACATGGGGAGAGATATAATAACATGGTACTCAATTTCTATTTAACTAAACCTGAGAAGCCGATTTCACAAAAAAAATATTATTCTAACACTCACAATTTTGGATTTTAATATATCTTTATCTTTTAAAACTTCCTCTGAATATAGAACACAATTCCTCAAGATAACATTGTACAAACAAGATATAACGTCCTTCACATTTTAACTCATTTTTCTAGTAATGGTATATCCCACTTGTATTTTAAGTGTCCTGAGTTTTCTAAATTATTCAAAGATAGAAGATTCTTGATGGTCAATGCATACATATATTCCGAGCGTGGAAAACAATTTTAGCTGAATTGTTTTTCTTTTTAATTAGCAAAAATCATCAATTAAGTAGGCCATGATCCATGATTGTATACAGGGAATAAGGGGCAGTGTTTCAAAAAACGCCGAGGCGTACGCCTCGAGGCGCGCCTCGGTACGTTTTTGGGGAAATCGCTTCGAGGCGTCCGCATCAGATCCCCATGTTAGAAACGTCCGCCTCAAAGTGTCGAGGCGTATGCCTTGAGGCGCCTGAGGCGGACGCCTCAGTTTTTTGGCCATGTTTTTTATTTTATTTTTAAATTTCCCCTTTTCTGTTATTTTTTTTCTTTATTTATAAATGTATAAAAGAAATTAATATAATAAAAGGAGGAAATAGAATTAAACCAGTCGCCGAAACCCTACGCACTCCTCTCCCTTCTGGATCTGCTGTCCACTCCAGGCCGCCGCCTGACTGGAAATCCTTTGAAAGATGGTTCTTTTATTCTTATCCTCTTTTAACTCTTATTTTAATGCTACCCTGATTTCTTCTCTATCTACAACTATATTATATACAATTGCTACAGTGACGCACCCGTCCACAAATCCACATCGTTTCATGTTTGTCACATTTATTGTAAAATTCAGATAATTACAGGAAAATGTTAATTAAAAAGATATAATCCTTATTTTCTTTTTTAATTTTTTAAAAATAAATTTATAATCAATCTTTAAGGAAAAAAAATGTTAACATGTGAGATGTGAAATTATTATAATTCAAATGATCAGAAAAAGTTTCGCATTTTTCATCTCATGATGTTTTAATGAACCCCTAATATCAAAATGATTACATTAATCTCATAATATATTCGTACATAAAGTATGATGAGATGTTGTTATTAACTTTTTTTTTTATTATTTTTAAAATTGAAATATTCTTCTATTTTATAAAAGACAATATTAATATGTAGATTTTTATTGGTATAATTTGTTTTTTTTTAATTAATTTCATTATTCATTTAGTAAAAATATATAAATTCACCTTATAATAAAAACTAAATAAGATAAAAAAATAATATTACTGAATTTATAAATCTAGAAATAATTATAAAAGTTGCAAGTAAAGACTTTTTTAAATAGAACTTTGCGTAGTTTCATTATTTTTGGTTTTTAATTTTAATTTTTCAAAAAAAAATTTGAGGCGCACGCCTCGTTCCGCCTCGAGGCGTACGCCTCGCCTCATCCGAGCAAAACGCCTCGTTTCCGCCTTTCGTTTTTTAAAACATTGATAAGGGGAAATACAAAAAAAAAAACTTAATTTTGGGACAAATGACAGATTTACACACTAAATAAAAACTGATTAAATAAATCCTGAAAATTTCTTTAATCAGCTTTTTTCACTATCAATACAAGAATTGCATCAGAAGGCAGATTATTTGCAAGATCAAATACACGTACACACACAGGGGGAATGCAAAAAAAGAAGCATACACGAAGAAACACATAATTAGGTCAACCAAAAAACGTAAAATAAAAAAGGAAGTAAATTAAAATCACCTCTATAGTCAACTCCGGAGTTCAATTTGACTACAACAGGTCGTCCACGTATTGATTTGAGAAAATCAGCTGGGGTTTTTGTGGTCGATGGTTTCTCCGCCGCGCCACTCATTTTTCCAAATTAATTGTCAGAATACTAGCAAAAAAAAAACACAATCAAAATTATTTGACAACACAAGTGAATTCGAATATTTGAATATCGAATCCAAGAAAAGCAATCGGATTTTTTTCGACATTGTAATTAATGACTTTTTAAATCAATACACAATTAAACAAAAAGTCGATAAAAACGTAGATTAACAGAGATCAAGAGATTTACCGGAAGATTTGTAAATCCGGCAAACGACGGCGGTTTGGTGCTGTCGCCGATGGCAGTTTCAGACGAGAAGAAAAAATAACGACCGAACGCGGTGATGTTGGGGATTTTCTGATTAGGTTCTGCCTTGAGCTGGGCTATGAAACCGCTTTTGGACTAGTGCCACGGACTTTCTACATATTTGGGCTAAACTTGAGCTTAGTGCTCTACATAATTGGGCTAAACTTGAGCTAGGCCATGAAGCAGCTTTATTAATATAGCAACCAACGTAGTACCCGTGTGTATAGAATATATATACACACATATTAAAATATTGAATGTATTAAAAATATATATATATTTTAAAAATAAATAAATAATAATAATAATTAAAAATATATTATTTAATTTATATGCGTAATTCTTTTTAAAAAGTATTATTAACTATATTTATATATCTACCGTCATTATCACAATAGAGTATTTTCAGTCGTTTGTTACTTTTACTCTTGACGTTGAAATATATAGTAGTCCATTTTTAAAAATCGGTAGAACAACTGAAATGTTATATTTATCTGTTGTATAATGTTAATATAATAAAATATTTTTTTAATATTACACCAAATAAAGTTGCAAAAATATAATTATTTTATTGTGAAAAAACAAAAATAAATAGAGAAAATTATAGAATTTTTTCTAAAACTAAAATTATTTAAAAGATTTTAATAAAAAATAACGGTGAGAGTATGTTTGGACTTGATAAAAAAATATACAATAAATTTTATTCAAAATAAAATTATATTTTGCAAATAATAAAGAAAATATCACATATTTCAAATAAGTTGAAAAATAACAAAATTGAAAATATATAGTATCTCGAATGTGTAATATCATATCATAATACAATTTGAGACCAATATATGTTCCACCTTCAAAATAGGTAACTAACATGTGAAACAAGAAATCAGTATATGATAAGAATTTAAATAAGCACTATAATCTGGTGGAGGTGGAGAATATAATGGGGACAAATGCAGAATGAAGAATTTTAAAAATTGGATTACGGAGCATTATGAATTCTAAAAATAAAGGTCAATTTCATCTGAACAATTATTTAAGGTCTATCAATAAAACCAAATTTACACAAAACAAACATGCATTTTCAAGAATTTATAAAATCTCATAAAAATAGAAAAAAGAAGACTTAAAAAAAATCAACAAAAATACGAAAGTTAAAACAAAATACACATATTGAGGAAGAGTACCATTTGCCTCTGTGAAAAGTTCAACAATCATCCCCAACTCATTTTCGATGGCTTATAAAACTCCACTTGACATCTCAATTCAATCATATACATAAATTGATCGTGGACAAAAAATTATAATCAGAAATCAAAACCAGAATTCATATGTTAGAAATTTTTTTTGGGATATTTAAGAATGATAAGGATAAAATGAAAGTACTTTTCGGAAGACTTTTAAGATTGATAAAGATAAGGCAAAAAAAAAATAGTATGTGTATAAACCATTACTTTAAAATATGTATCGCGCAACGTGTTGCGTTTTGATCTCAATATCGCGTAGCGTAAATAGCGTTATATATTGTGTGAGCTATTTGGACACGTTATTTTAATATTAAAAAATAATTACATATTCTTGTGAGTTATTTTTAATATGAAAAGAATAATTTTTTTTCCAAAAAATATAACTTATAATCTCGACAAATAAATTATAATGTACAACAAATATCAAACA
Source organism: Phtheirospermum japonicum (assembly GCA_014905375.1). Classification (NCBI taxonomy): domain Eukaryota; kingdom Viridiplantae; phylum Streptophyta; class Magnoliopsida; order Lamiales; family Orobanchaceae; genus Phtheirospermum; species Phtheirospermum japonicum. The sequence continues at coordinate 1,160,591 of BMAC01000029.1, read as the reverse complement.
AAATTACAATTCATAAAACACATAATATATAATAAAATTTTATAATTTTGTAAAAATATCTAGGAACAATATAAAACAACAAATAAAATAGAACTCTACGATAGTTTATAATAAAATAGAACTCTGCGATAATGGTTCAGACCGTTTAAACAAAGAAATAGAATAGAAAGAAGAAAACAATAAACTGGCACGATTAAGAAAAAAGAAGAAAAAATAGACAGACACAGGCATAAAGAAAATTAAAGAGGTATCCATATGTAAGCAAGAGATTAGAGTGTAATAATAGGGGAAATTAAGAACCATTAGGAATTCTAAAAATAAAGTTCAATACTGAACAATTATTTAAGTTTATGGAATAAACCCTATTTTCGCTTTGACGAGATTTTCTAAAATCTTATGGTTCCTAATTCAATTTATAAAAATTTCGTTATGCATTTGACCCAATTATATTAACCACCAGATTAGGGATGGCAATCCTGGCCCAGGCCCGCCCCGCCCCGCGACCCGTGGCGGGGCGGGGTCCGGGTACCTTCTCCGCCTCGCGGGTACCCGCCCCGCTCGACCCGCTGTAAATTTTTTATTTTTAATATTATTTTATATATGTTTTAAATATTTTTTTATATGAATTATTAAAGAATTTTAAATTTAGTATTGTTTTTAATTAATTTTTCATTTAATATTTAATTTTTATAATAATATATGTGTTATTATATATTAAATTAATTTTAAATTTAATAAAAAATAAATGTAAACTGGTCGACCCGCCCGCGACGGGGCGACCCGACCCGACCCGTGGAATGGACGGGGCGGGTCCGGGTCCTCTAGTACCCGCCCCGCCCGGCCCATTGCCATCCCTACGCCAGATTATAGTGCTTATTCAAATTCTTATTGCATACTGATTTCTTGTTTCACGCTAACTAATTTTGAAGATGAAACATATATTGATTTGGTTTGTTGATATTATTTACAATATGAAAATGCATGATACATTTGTGATTTTTTGTAATACATTTGGGATTTTTGAAAACGTTATTCTAATATTAAAAATAATTATATATTTCTTGTAACTTATATTTAATATAAAAATAAGTTTTATTTTTTGAAAATATAACTTAATATAGCATATCAACAATAAAGTATAAGGTCTAACAAGTATCAAACAAAATTACAATTCATAAAACACATTAGAAAATAACAAATAATATAGAATTCTATAGTAGTATATAATAAAATGTAAAAGTTTTGTAAGAATATCTTGTAGATCAAATAATATAAATTAAAAACAATGGTATCAAATTGATCAATACCGTCTATCATGTAGATCAAATAATATAAATTGAAAAAGAAAAACGGTAAAAAAATTGTTATGATGATATAAATAAAAAAACTCTATCATTAAATAAAAAACACAGGAAATATGGTCAATTATGTGATATAAAAAACTGATTTGAAAAAATTACCAACGGCTTACATTATATAAATAAATTTTTTATGGTGTTAAAAATTACAAAATAATACGGTCAATTATGTGATATAAAAAAAATGGTTACATAAATAAAAAAAGGTATATGATAATATAAAAAATAGTGTGAAAAAAATTACATAAATAAAAAAGATACAAAGTAATACATCTTATCAATTTAAGTGTATTTAAGAAATAATTAAAAAAAAATAACAGGGTTGGGAGAGGATATAGAAAATAAATAAAAATAATAGAAAGTAAATTAGAATGAAAAGAGATGGTGTCGGAGAATAAAGGAGAGAGAATAATAATGACAAAAATAAATATAAATTCTACAAATACATAAGCTTAATAATTCTCATATGAAACTACGTGGAGGCATAGATTTCAATTGTATATTCAATTAGTAATATAGGGCGGATTTGAAGTACATGGCTGTCTATAGGATGTTGATTAGACTACTGTAATGGATTTCTAATACAATTCCGTGCTCCTATTGATATATTGGTTCCTAATTAATTTATTCAAAAGAGTATTTCCTAATGCAGTTTCTTTTTATTTTTTTGACCCGAGATCCGTGGCTACTGTCCTTCAATAGCGTAATCGATAAATCTTTGGATTTTGACAATGATTTACATTCTATGTTATAGAAACTATGTTAAGTTAAATCACTAAGGTTTGTTCAATTGATAAATCTTTGGGTTTTGACATAATGATTTACAATCTATGTTATTAAAAAATGATATTATTATTGCATGCACAATATATGTATTGATGATGTTACTTAATAAAATAAAGATATTTAATATCAAGCATAGTTATCTAATTCCCTCTCCTTGCACTCGGGATTCAGATTCGAAATTCTAATTCCCAGATCGAAATGAATTCGGATCCCTTCCGGTCAGAATCTAGATCCCTAGCCCAAATTTGGGATCCTTGTTAAAAACAAACTGAAAAAAATGACCCATATTTCCAACCTAGTTATCAATTAGAGCTGTTTGCTTGCTTAGAATGCAAAAGGTAATAGTTATGTTTTGTCTTTTCAAACTCTTTCTATGTATAATTAAAGTTTATAGAATATCAAAACTCATGAGCCCAATTACTACTTAGTTTTGAGAACTTTTGATCTATCTTTTTTTTTCTTCATATTTTGTCTTTGTCAATTTATTTTGATTTTTTATTGATTACATTTTTTTAAGTTATATATATACTATCAACCCAAATGCATTTAAAATCGTACTGCAACAAACGAAATAGCAAACTAACTATGATATCAACATTTTCTAAAACTTGAGCTATAAATAAAAGCTGTAGACTCGATTTCTAAGATACGGTTGCCAATAATTTTTAATCAATTATTATACATCACTAATCAATCATTGTAAACCGTACATATTCCTTAATTTTTTAAACTACTTTTTAAAATTTTATCTTCCAATAATCAATTATTATACACACTAATCAATCATTGCATGGAAAAAAAAAATCAAATCACCACTGCAAAAAAAAAAAGGTGTTTAGTGACGCTTTTTTTAGTTTAGTGACACTTATTAGCGTCATAAATTATTTTACCTACACTTGTGAAAGTGTCACGAGTTGCGTTGTTAAATTTGATGTCACGAAATTATTTGTGACGATGCGTAGGTACAAGTGTCACGAGTGCGTTGTTAAATTTGTGTCACGAAATTATTTGTAACGCAAGTGCGTAGGTACTAATGCGTCATTAACATTTCAAATGGTGACGCGTTCTAATGCGTCATTAACGTCAATTTGGCGACACATTTTTTATATCACGGGGTATAGTAATTTTCATGACACTAATCAATTATTGTGTCATTAAACTAACAATACTTGTAATAAGTAGCGTTGAAAAATTTGGAACGCTTGTCGGAATAAGCGTTGTTAAAATTACAACACTTTACAAAAATAATATCACTAAAATAAAGACACATCTCAAAATTAGTGTCGTTAAGCAAATGGAAGTTTGAGCCAATAACTACATTAAAATTATCAATACTAAATATTGTGCATTTATTAATTAGTTTCCTAACAAATACACCAACATCATCGGGATCAACAAATATTGTTCAAATTTACCTAAACAAAAAAATATTTTACATTGCAAATTCGTCATTTTGCTAACTTGCGTAAAATTGCCAGTCATTTACCTAAAGGTACAAATAGTGTTTTCCTTGCCCATGGTTCTTGCAATTTCTTTTTCGAGGAGAGCATTAATTAGGTCATTTTCTTCAATATAAGGAACAAAATGAAGCTTAAAATATTACTTGGCCAGAAAATATCAAAATACATGGAAAACTCCGATGAAATAAATCAAGGTCAGATCATTTTAAGGATAATTCCCAATGTAAAAAACATGCATCACAAAAGATAAGCACATGTTCACTTGACCAATCATCTGAAACTGTTTAATTAATTAACTAGGAATTATAAAATAAAGTATGGAACTTAATCCTTAGAAATACCTCTAGTTCCAATAGTCAAAGAGTTGTTATGGTTCTAGACTGGATCTCCAAAGCTTGTGGGCAGGAAAGGCGAATTGAATGCATGGCGAACGTTATCAAAAACCCCACACATCGCAACTCATCACCGAAATATGGATACTAAATCAAGATTAATCACTGAATATAAAATGATAATTGGTCAGCCAGCTAAATGATGAAAAATAATAATTTGGTAACATGATGTGATATGCATTACATGAAAGACGACAAGGAACTCCATGTTCTTGCACAATTTCTCATGAACTCAACAACCACTTTGAATCGGCACTCGTACTGGTAAACATGGCAAAGCTACTTGTGTGTAAGAAAATCATAAGAGTTGGTCAAGGATAGAAACAATAAGCTATAATAGTGAATAATTAAGGGATAATTAAAAGAAACAGGAATTTAAAAAATTACAAAAATTACCCATGAGGTTCGATTCAATGTTAAAATTTAAGGGTTAGATGTAATATTTTTTAATAAACATGAAGGGTTTTTTGAAATATTTGTTTGCTTACGAAGGGGGTAAATGTAAAACAATATAATTTCTTAGAGTATTTTTTGTAGTTTTTAAAAGTTATCTGAGTTATTTTGTAATTAAGTTAACATTAAGGGTACTTTTTGTAATTAAACCAATATTTAATTACCAAACTCTTGTCCAGTTATCCACATCAACAAATATGTGAGATAACTACAAAAACTACCCACCAGGTTTTTGCCTAATTATAAAAAGCTCAATCATCTTTCAAAATTACAAATACATCCTTAAGGTTGTAAATTAGAAACAAATTTCAAGAGGATAATTGTAATTCTGAAAAATATATGGGTTTCTTTGTAATAAGAGTAAACTCGAGGCTATATTTCGCAACCAACCTAGATATTTCATGGCAAAACTAATTGAAATCGATGAGCTGATTTTCAGTTAATAAAAGATCGATAGAATCGAGCCAAACTCACCGCATGTTGTGACCAAGGATCATCGTTCTTGATCTCATATCTCTTTTTGCCAGCTTTCTTAGCATCCTCCATAAGACCAAGCTCGAGTAAAGCAAATGCAAGCATTCCAAATATAAAGTTCTCATTGTCGTTTATTGGCAGGACCTATTTGTAATTTGGATATTAGTTAAAATTCTAATCTTGTAACAGAAAGGACAAAACTTTAAACATTTTTGTACTACAAGGATACACAAGTCGCATAAAAATCGAGCGTGCTAATTAATGCAGTAAACAACAAATGCCATGTAAGAAATTACCTGTTCGATAAGTCCCAATTCCAAAAGATCGATCGGGATGACCTGTATAAAAGCATAGCACTTGAGTAGTGGTGGCAATATGAGTCACGGCCCGATTGACCGACACGAATACGGCGCGAAAAAATAGGGTTTGGGCTGAGCCTTATGGCACGTTAAGAAACGGGTTGATAACGGGCTAGCCCGATAAACACGATAAGGCACGATAATATTTTAATTTCCTCTTTTTATATTCATTTACTCATTGTTAGTATTTGTAATTTTTAGTTTATCATTAGTACATTTGTCATATTAGAATTTTAAATATATTTGACAATTTGTATTGATAATTTGATAAATATGTATTATATTTATTAAGAAAATCATGTATTTTATTAATTACTGGGCCTAATATGCTTAACAGGCCGAATTAAATAATTTCAGCATTTTTGCTTATCATGTGTATCGTGCCGTGCTTTTCGTATTTTTATCGTGTCGTGTTCGAGTTTAGATTATAGGCCCGTTAAGCTTATAGTGCCGTGTTCATGCCTGTGCTTATCGTGTCGTGCCTTATCGTGCCAGCCCGATAAGAGCCCGGCACGACCGATTTGCCACCCCTGCACTTGAGCACTCTTTGATGATACAGTAAAACATATATGTTTTACTGATCATGTATAGTCTCTCTTATTTGAATCAATTAGAACTCCAACGCAAGAAAAAATAAAATCTAAATCCATTGCTCAATGCTAATAATTACACGATATAAGGTGAACACGTGAGGGTTCGATTTTATACGGCAATTACATAATTAAATGAAGCATTGAAAGCATGATTTTAACTTAATTTTTAAATAAATTAAAATTTGAAACAATTATTTTTATATGCTTTGCCCTCTCAAAGAAGTTTGCTTAAAAACACATACATAACACAGTGAACCCTACCATAAGCAATGAGCACATATAATAATAATTAATAAATATTGATCGTACAAATACAACACAAGTTGATAGTATGACAACTTTGAATATTCCAAGTATACAACTAATAATTATTAACAAATTTTGATCTAAATATTCAAATATAAAATAATTCAATAATAATATTTAATAAATAGAGATTACATGCGAGTTGAGAATGTGACATTTTTTGAGTGTTTATAAGTATGTAAATAAAATTATTAGTAAATATAATCTACAAATAAAATATAAAATTATTTAATAAATATAATAATTAATAAAGAGATTAAACATGCATAAAGTATGGGTTGAGAATACATTATTTAATTTTTTTATTTTAAAATAATTATCATAAATACTTATTATATTTATATTTTAATAAATTATATATAATACACGAGTGTTAAACTAAGTATAAATGCTAATCTAATTCAATGCTCCTACTATTCACTATTTAGTGCATGAGACTAATTAAGATATACTATCAAATAATACTAATGCAAACTCAAATATATTTGTAACTAGCAGTTACATTAATTAGACTATTGACATAAAATGGTTTTTCTATTCACAAGGTTTTACTCTCTCTCTCTCTATATATTTGGTACGATAATACTTAATACACACACCTTTGGCACAATATTAGCGCACGATTATTACTGTGCCATTTATCATGCCTTATACTGTCGTCATTGTTCAATAAATATGTGTAGCAATAAAATGTTGTGTAAATAAAAATATGGAAAGAAATAGTTTCTACTAAAACATAAAATCACCCCAAAGAAAGAACAAGAAATAAAAAATCATATATAGTATTTATTTGTTATCAAACACACACATAATGGTAATACAATTCGCTGTTCCAATTTATCGTTTGGTGCAAGAATTAATGACTAAGATATTTTCCATATCACTAATGCAAACTCAAGATATATTTTTCACTAATAATACTAATTAAAGTATTCATTTTACTATTCACAAGTAAAGTTTTACTAAATACACAATTATAATTGTGCACAATTACTTTTGTATTTAGTTTAAAATATATATGTAGGCTAGCATCTCAAAGTGGCTTTCAACGCTATTTTAATGGACAAATTTCTCTCCAACACTAGGCTAGTTTGTGCTTTATTTTAAAGCTCTCAACAGTACCAGATTTCACTATTCATCGTTTCTTTTTCTTTTCTTATTTTTTTTGGTTGTTTTTGTTTTCTTTAGTCCTAATGCAAATGTTTTATTAATTATAAATTTTGTAATATTATTTTTATTTTCACMTAATATTATAGATAATATTAAACAAAAYTCAAATGTATGTAATTAATTTTTTTGAATAATATAATGTGTAATTTTATAATAATATAAATTTAAAAGTATTATTAATTTATAAATTAATACAATAACAATGTTTATTTTTATTATTTTTTCATATTTTAGTTAATTTGATGATTTTTTAACTAATTTGGTGTTTAATTTGATAATAATAATAATAATAATAATATAAAAGTAAAAATATTAAAAAAAATATACATAAAATTAAAATATAAAATGTAGAAACATAGAATTACCATACATATAAAATTACATAAGACAACAAAATACAAAATTATTAAAAATACAAATAAAACACACACATTTATAACATAAAAGTACCAAACAGATAAAATTACATACGACCACGAAACAGAAAAATACTAAAAATACAAATAAAATACACATGTTTTCTTAATAATTCAAAATGCGTTAATTGATCATTTATGGGAGAAATATTCTAACTCGGAGAATTAGTTTATATTATTATATCGCTTTACTTATTTTTTTAAATATTATTATGATAATTTTTTTTTTTGCTCTTATCTAATTAAATTTATTTATTATTATGAATTAAAATTACATATGATTTATTTTACTAATTACAAAATAATATATGACTAAAAAATTAAAAAAGAGAAATATAATAAAATGTTTTTTTTGAGTGCAAATTTTGCACTATTTTTGTGCARAGCTATTCGGCACTAAAATAGTGCAGAGTGCTTAGATATGGGGCCTTAGTAAAATAATGTGTGCAAAATAAGAACAAAAATAACATTTATATAAAAACATAAAAAAGACTAGAAACGATAGATGGATTCAATTAACATAAATGAAATAAACAAAAGAAAAACATAAAAACATAACTTAAATAACAAATAAAATGAATCCTATAAAGAAGACTGGAAAKYACATAAAATTATATTTCGCAAAATGAAMTCATGAAATCATGTATGCGCTCCGAATCCGGATCCCGTTCCCGTGAACAAATGGGGATAGGGCAGCGCCTCTATATCCMAAGGAAGCCCAATGGACTCGGGCCCGGTCGAAGTCAGCAGCTGGCTCATCAAGTCCCCTTCTTCTACCACAGGAGGCGGAGGAAGCAGAGCCACCGGAGGAGGCGGAGCCACAACAGCCACACCACCAACACCTTCCTTCATGAGATTCTCAATCCTGAAATCGACATCCTTTATCCTCTGATTAATGAGGCGGCACATCTCGGCCCATTCGCGTTCATCCAGATTGTGCAGGCTACTTGTCCCGGCCATGCACCGGTACATGAACCACTCCAAGTCGTTCCGCTTGTTCTCCATGAGGAGGCGGTCCAGCTTCTCACGATTCTTCTTGACGCGGTGCAAGGTGAAGCTCTCTTGGTCCATTTTGGGGGCCGGTGGTGTATCCCTGATACCGCGGCTCCGTAATGTTTCAGCACAGCCAGTGCTCCTTCTGGGGATGGCCAGATAATTGTGCTTTCGTCGTATGGACTGAAACTTATGGCGCACGCCTCCACGTTGCAAAGCGTGATGATCTCCTTCACTTTTTTTATGAGTCCCTTTCTCCTTTTCCTGAAGGAGGCTTTTCTGTTTGTTTTGTTTTTAGTGAAAGCTAGAGTTATTTTCTTTCTTGCCATTTTATTTTATTTTGTTTTGAGTATTTTTCTTTCTTTTACTTTTTTTCTTCCTTCAACCCGATGAGTTTGTTAGGATGGTATTGTGTTTATATAGGGATGTGCGGATAAGATTGGATTAATTGTATTTATAGGATTTTAATTGAGATTAGTGTATTCCTAGTTGTTCATTAGCTGTTATGCTGATAATTATTTTCACAACTTTTAATTTATTTGGTCATAACACATTTACGTTAAAAATTATTTATGTAATTCTGTAGTTTGGATTTTATATTTAGTTGAAAACACAATTTAATTTCGGCCAATTATATGAAGTTGATTTACTGGCCACACATTTTTGCAATACAGTTGTATGATATTCTCGGATTGCAAATAACTTTCTTTACGGACTACAAAATAATAGTGGTAATAATAATATAATTATAACAATAAATCGTTTTAAATTTTGTATTTGTATGAAATGTATTGTTTAGTAAGTAGACAAACGGGGTTGGTAATTTTGTATTTATATTATTTAGTAAGTACACAAACGTGGTTGGTGAGCACTGTGAGTTTTGTTTAAAGTATTAATCTCTTTTCTTGGTTTTTTTTTTCCAAACCTTAGAAAGATGATTTTATTATGACATACGCACGAAGTTAATTTACTTGCATGGATTTTTAAAGTCAAACCATTCTAATAATTTTATCCAGTTCATTTTCTCTCTTTTAATCTAAAATTTATTATTATTATTATTATTATTATTATGAAAAATTGCATATAATGGCCAAGGTTTTAATTTTTATTTCAAATTATTTATTTCTTCCTTTAATTTAGGATTCARTTTAGTTTTTTGGGTTGTGACATACATATTATTAAGTCTCGAAATGAGAAATAAAATTAAATTTAGGTCCTGATTTGAGAAAATAAAAAACGGACAAAACAAAATACCAACGCTCGAATTGTTTATATCAAGGCTTCTCAACTGATTACATTTCTTAACTGTGCACTAAAGTTAAAAATATTACCAGATTTTATTGGTTTAACTGGAACTTAAGTATTTTCAATATTTTAATTAATTTAAAACGATGTCAAGTTCTTAGAATGTATATTTATGTTTGAAAAAAGTTTTGTACTCCTAAATTCCACCTAATTTAACACTTTGATTCCTATTCTTTTTGTTGAGTATAATTGTTGGTATGTAAAATTGTTATCGTGTTTATACAAGGATGTATTGATAAGATTGGGTTAATTGGATTTATAGGAGTTAAATTGGGCTTAATTTATTATTAGTTGTTCATTAGTTGTAATGCCAATAATTATTTCGGCGACTTTTAATGTTTTCTTAGTCATTCATTTCTACAATACAGTTGAGATGATATGTTGCAAATAATTTTCTTTACAATTACAACATAATAGTAATAGGGATGATAATAATTTTTGGGAAAATTACCATTTAGTGAAAAATCAAATTTGTATTTACCATTTAATCTTTTTAATTACTTTTCTGGCCAAATTAGTATTATTAATTAATAAATGATAGATAAGAATGGACTCTATCGCCCCTAAATAAATTCACGATACCTTTCACCATCATCTCACAAATTTCGAACACATAATTAAAGATTAATGAATGTCTTTTAAAATTTCTTATAGATTTTCATACTTATTATTTCTTATTGTTAACGGGATGATTGAATTTCTTACGTATATAAATATTCATATTTATTATTTGTTATTGTTAACGGGTATGATTAAATTTCTTACATATTATTTTTAAGAATTTCATACATGTTTCTATGAATTTTTAGAATTTCATAATTCCATAAAATTGTGCGGGGATGAGATTTTATGGAATTCTAAAAATTTATATAAAGAAGTATGAAATTCTTAAAAAACATGTATGAAATTCAATCATGACCGTTAATTAAAAAGTGGGTATGAAAATTTTAAAGAAGAGAGTATGAAATTCTATAAAAACGTGTTTATGAAATTCTCAAATTAGAATAAAACCAATTAAATCCGTTTTCAAATTAGAAATAAAACCAATTAAATCCCGTTTCCAAATTAGAAATAAAACCAATTAAATCCCGTTAAATTAGTATATTAGTATGAAATTCTAACACACTTTTATAAGTTATCATGAAATTCTCAAATATATCCGACAATTAATAATGAGACATGAAATTCTCAAATATTTTCAAATATATTGCTAAATTTTATTTTCTTTGCTTTTTGCTTGAAATTAAGGACCGTACAAGTAGATGAAGATTTGTGCTGAGTTTAGTTATCGGGTAAATTAGGTATGTATCATAGAAAATAAATATATAAAATCTATGAAATCTTATTTGGACTCAATGGAATACAGATATTTTCTCTTTTGGCCTAAATGGTCAAAGCTCTAATTCATTAATATAGGTGAGCTCTAATTCATTAATATAGGTGATGTGCCAAAAAGTGATTGAATTATCATACATGAATATGGTATAGTGAAGGCATCGTAGAATTTTTCAATATCATAATTATAATAATAAACATTGTTTTCCATTTTTTTATTTGTATGAAATGTATAAAGTGGTAGCATCGCGAGTTCAGTTTCGTTTAAGTTTTTGTTTTGATTTTGATGATATTAGTCTTCTTCTTCTTCTTCCTTCCTTCTTTTTTTTTTTTTTTTTACATTGGAAAGATGATTTTATTTGATTTCTGCAATCGATGATATACGAAGAAGTTAATTTACTTGCATGTATTTTTATAAGTCAAACCATGTCCAATAATTTTACCCAATGCATTTTCTCTCTTTTAATCTAAAAATCTTTATTATTATTATTATTATTATTATTATGGTAAACTGCATAACAGAAGGCTTTAGTTTTTGTTTAAAATTATTTATTTCTTCCATCAAATAAAACAAAAATTAAGGTCCTATTTGAGAAAAAGAAAATTCCAACGCTCGAATTGAAAACTTAGAAAAAATGACTACCGAAAAGTCTCCATTAATTTTATATTTTGTAGTTGGGTTTTAAGTTTATATCAAAACTTCTCAACCGATTACGTTTCTTAGCTATGCACTGAAGTTGAAAATACTTGGAGATTTTATTGTTTTAGTTGGAATTAAGCATTTTCAATATTTAAATCTATTTAAAATAAGGTCATGTTCTCAAAATGTCATATGTATGTTTGAGAAAAAAAAAATCTATTTAAAATAAGGTCATGTTCTCAAAATGTCATATGTATGTTTGAGAAAAGTTTTTTTTACCGCCAAACTCCACCTAATTTAACATTTTGCTTCCTAATTCTTTTTATACATTTTGCTTTTGTATAGGTGAAATTTCTGAATTAGATCGTTTGCATTTTTTTCACTTTACATCCTTAAATTATTTTTCGTCGAATTATTTTTCGTCGAAAATTATTTCGGCTGAAGGAAGATTTGCCTCCCAATTGTGCAAGAATTTCTGCCGAAATAATTTTAGTTTTATTTGATGGAAGAAATAAATAATTTTAAACAAAAACTATAATAATAATAATAATAATAATAATAATAATAATAATAATAATAATAATATTTAGATTAAAAGAGAGAAAATGCACTTGTTAAAATTATTGGACATGACTTATAAAAACCCATGCAAGTAAATTAACTTCTTCGTATATCATCAATTGCAGAAATCGAACAAAATCATCTCTCCAATGTTTGGAAAAAATAAAAAAAAGAAAGAAAAAAAAAAGAAAGAAGAAGAAGACGACGACTAATATCATCAAAATCAAAACAAAAACTCAAATGAAACAGAACTCGCGATGCTACCACTAAAATAATTTATACAATTGTTAAAGGTTGGGGTAGTTGATGTTTCAAAAAATATGTGGAAGTTTCTACCAATGTTGGGGTAGTTGATGTTTCTAAAAATATGTTAAAGATTTCTAAAAAATATGTGGAAGTTTCTAACAAATTCCTACCATTTTCTTACACTAAAGGTTGGGGTAGTTGATGTTTCTTAATATGAGACATATTCTTACTAATGAGAATCCAATTCATGCCCAGAATTATGAAAAACACCACATTCTACATAACTAACTTGGCAAAGAACATCCATGGAGCTCTGTCCACCACTCTCCGCCACTCCGACTGGCGTCCCGCTCTCCAACTTTTTTTTTTTCAATTTTGCCCCGGGACGCCAGTCGGAGTGGCGTCCCGCTCTCCATATTTTTTTTTTTAATTCTGCCCCGAATTTTTTTTTTTAAATTTAGTCCGAGACGCCACTCTAAGTGGCGTCCCGAAATTCTCCCAAAAGCGAGACGCCACTCCGAGTGGCGTCCCGACCTAATTTTTTAATTTTTTTTTTCTGTAATAATTTTTCAATTTTGAATAAAAAAATACAAATATTTATTTAATAAACCCTCTTTATCACATCATCATTATTTTAAAATTTTAAAGGAAAAATTTACCATTTGGTGTGCACAAATTCAAACATACGTCTACCATTTAATCCTTCTAATTTGTTTTGTCCCGCGTATAGGCTAATCCCGAAATTATTAATTAATAAATTTTAATTAGGAATTGACCATCTCATCCCTAAATAAAATCACGACACCTCTTCCCGTTACGCAAATTTTCCGTCTACCATTTAATCCTTATTATTAATTAATAAATTTTAATTAGGAATTTGACCATTCTCATCCCTAAATAAAATCACGACACCTCTTCCTCAACCGAATACCCAAATTTTTCGTCTACCATTTAATCCTTCTAATTTGATTTTGACCCCATATAGGCCAATTGAAATTATTAATTAATAAATTTTAATTAGGAATTGACCATCTCATCCCTAAATAAAATCACGACACCTCTTCCCTCAACCGAATACCAAATTTCCCATTTTGTGTGCCGTTCTAACTTGGAAAATGGAGAATGATTAATCCTGATAATTCCTAAATAAAATCACGACACCTCTTCCCTCAATCGAATACCAAATTTTCCATTTTGTGTGCCGTTCTACTTGGAAAATGGAGAATGATTAATCTGATAATTTCCGTTACATATTTGGAGAATGATTAATCTGATAATTCCGTTACATATTTATTTTCCATCCCGATTCATTAAAGTCTGCTTTTTATCATCCACTATTAATTAATAATTCTCCGTTGATCCTATGTAATCAAACAAAACTCAAAAATAGATTAAGCAGACAATGAGAATTGACACTAGTATGGTTCTTTTACTCTCTCATTTGGTGACAACCGTATTTTACTTGTCCAATTCTGGTTCAATAACTACCATGTAAATTATTTCACATGATATTCCGTAAAACTTATGTAATCATTCGTATTTTGTATTGTTTTTCATTTTTTTTCAACCGTTATCTTAACGCATTAGTATGGACCACCATTTTCTGTATCGAACTTTTTCGTTCTACACAAAGTAGTTTGAAGTTCACATTTTTAGTTGAGCATTTTTAGTTGAGTTTAAGTTCTAACTACATGACATTGCCTGACAAGAAATTATTCACTCTATTTTTTTTTTACTTCATTGGGAAGCAGAAATTGATGATTTATTATGAGTTAATCATTATTCACTTCATTTTTTTTTTTACTTCATTGGGAAGCAGAAATTGATGATTTATTATGAGTAATCAGTTTATATACATACGGTAAACACTAGGCGAAATCTAATTTAAATCAGACTGAATTCTGACATGTTTGAAATTACTTGAAATCTCATACTATAAATTTTGTTTGTTATATTTAACTTTAATGAAAATATCCTTTCTCTGGTACATTTATAGGTTTAGCAGGCTATGGGGTTATTTATTTACTATGCGTTAACGGAGGGGAGACGTTGGTTGTTGAAGTAGAAGCAGGGTTCAACTTTGACACACTTTTCGTAAAGATTTTAGCACACTGGAAGAAATTTGATAAACTTAAGTTGATGATACATTATTTTCAGAATGCTGGCTAGTATAAAATTTCAAGTAAAAAGTGTTTACAAAAAAATAGGTAATGCAAATAAACACTATCATATCATATTGAATGCACTGAACTAATGACGCTCAAATTTGGGTCCCCTACTAATTAATGCAACAACCATGAATATCATACTAAACTGACCTGTTTTAATCCTGCACTACATTGTTTATTTCTTGAATTGAGATACATTATTTTGTGTATACCTTGAAACAATGATTCATGCATGAAAACTAGACTGAACAAATTTAAATGCTTGTTTAAAAACTGAACAACCAAAACTAAAGTGAATATCACTCTACAAGTGTAGATACATATTTAGTATGAAATTCACTAAACTCATTCCCTTTTTCAAAATTAGTATGAAATACTAATTGCCGTCTCGAACCTAGTATTCTTTAGTATGAAATATACTAAACTAAAATGAAAATTCCCAAGAACTACAACAAACTAGTTTGAAAATTCCCAAGAAACAGAAAATCTCATACTGAAATTTTCAATTGCCCTTTCAAAATTAGGTTTAAGGGAGAAATTTCTTTCCAATTCATACAGAAATTCCATACTAATTACTATTTTGGTATGAAATATACTAAACTAAAATGAAAATTCCCAAGAACTACAACAAACTAAAATTAGAATTCCCAAGAAAAAAAAAAAGCCTGAAATCGCGTACTATGAGAGTCGAATACGCCAAATCAGTATGAAATTCAGTCTAAAAAAGGTATGTGAGTCAGATAAGCTAGTATTAAATTTCAGAGATTCCYTATTAATTTTGAATAAAGTATGAAATTCAACAAAAAAAGATATGAATTTCAAACGAAATTAGTATGATATTCATAGGCCTTTTCAAATTTAGTGTGAAATTAATTCAGCAAAATATCCCATTCTAACGACATAGCGGTATTACATTACGAATGTTCTTAGTAAGTAATTCGGTGCACTGATCCTTTTTCCCTGAGTTGTAGTTTTTTGAATTAATTCATACTTTTGAATACATCAGACTGTGAGATTCGTATAGTATGMAATTTATAGAGTACGTAATTCAGTCAATAATTCTTTACTGAAAAGATTGGGAGGCTATTTCCTCTCGGTATGAAATTTTATCCATGTAGATATTGGAATTCATTCATACTACAAATGAACTACAACAAACTGAAATGAAAATTCCCAAGAAACAGAAATTTCATACTGATTTTATACTAATTAGTATGAAATATTATAAACTCATTCCCTATTTCAAAATTAGCATGAAATAATAATTGCCGTTTTGAAATTAGTATTCTTAGTATGAAATATACTAAACTAAAATGAAAATTCCCAAGAACTACAACAAACTAAAATGAAAATTCCAAAGAAAAAAAAAATGAAAAACCCTGAAATTGCGTAGTATGAGAGTCAAATAAGCCCTCTCAGTATGAAATTTTATCCATGTAGTTACTGGAAATAATTCAAACTACAAAGAATTACAACAAACTAAAATGAAAATTCCCAAGACACAGAAATTTCATACTAAAATATTCAATTGCCCTTTCAAAATAAGGTTTAAGTCAGAAATTTCTTTCCAATTCATACAGAAATTCCATACTAATTAGTATTCTTAGTATGAAATATAAGAAACTAAAATGAAAATTTCCAAGAACTACAAGAAAATATACCCTTAAATCGGAAATTCCCAAGAAAAAAAAGGAAAAAGTCTGAAATCGCGTAGGACACACTTGTATTCTGTGTTTCCACACACTTCGGTCGACATCAGAACAACTACCGAAAATTGGATGCCGAAAAGATGCGGAAATTAATAAGGATGACAGTATGAAATTTAAGCCACGGGAACTATAAATTGAATCAGAGTAATCATTGTGAGTGTTATTTGATAAGGATGCACAGCGAGATTTGGGGGATATAATCACTGAAATCTTATTTAGCTTGAAATTAGGGACCGCAGAAATGGAGGAAGTTTTTTTTGCTGGTTTTTTGTTAATTTTGGTACCGGGGTAATATAGGTAGGTATACATAGGAAATAAATATATAAAATTAATTTATTTTGTTTGGACTTAATGGAATATGGATGTTTTCATTTGGCCTAAATGGTCAAATCCCCAATTTTAAATTATGAAATACAATATAATAATATACTATCATCTACTTCCAAACATGATTTGACATTTAATGCAATACATTATCATTCAATTTCTAGACATGATTTGACATTCACATTAAAAAATAAAGGATTATGAAACCTATAACAAACAAAGATTCTTACTATTTACAAAATTCTAAATACTCAAGTTTTTTACTCACAAATTCCATAATTGATACTTTGTTATAGTTTTTTCATATATCTTGCCTTTTGAATTATGTATATTTTATAATTTACTTTCTTAAGCCAATTTTTGGCCAAAAAAAAACTTACAATTGAATAGTAAAATAGTCATTTTTCTCACGGTATATTGGACAATTGTGCTTGGAAGGAAGATTTGCCTCTCAATTGTGCAAGAATTTCTRCCGAAATAATTTTCGACGAAAARTAATTTAAGGATGTAAARTGAAAAAAATGCAAAACGATCTAATTCAGAAATTTCACCTATACAAAAAGCAAAATGTATAAAAAGAATTAGGAAGCAAAATGTTAAATTAGGTGGAGTTTGGCGGTAAAATTTTTTTTTTTCTCAAACATACATATGACATTTTGAGAACATGACCTTATTTTAAATAGATTGAAATATTGAAAATACTTGATTCCAACTAAAACAATAAAATCTCCAAGTATTTTCAACTCCAGTGCATAGCTAAGAAGCGTAATCGGTTGAGAAGTTTTGATCTAAACTTAAAACCCAACTACAAAATATAAAATTAATGGAGACTTTTCGGTAGTCATTATTTCTAAGTTTTCAATTCGAGCGTTGGAATTTTATTTTTCTCAAATAGGACCTTAATTTTTGTTTTATTTGATGGAAGAAATAAATAATTTTAAACAAAAACTAAAGCCTTCCGTTATGCAGTTTAACATAATAATAATAATAATAATAATAATAATAATAATAATAATAATAATAATAAAGATTTTTAGATTAAAAGAGAGAAAATGCACTGGGTAAAATTATTGGACATGGTTTGACTTATAAAAACCCATGCAAATAAATTAACTTCTTCGTATATCATCAATTGCAGAAATCAAATAAAATCATCTTTCCAATGTAAAAAATAAAAAAAGAAGGAAGAAGAAGAAGAAGACTAAGTATCATCAAAATCAAAACAAAAACTTAAATGAAACAGAACTCGCGATGCTACCACTTTATACACTTCATACAAATAAAAAAATGGAAAACAATGTTTATTATTATAATAGAACTCGCGATGCTACCACTTTATACATTTCATACAAATAAAAAAATAGAAAATAATGTTCATTATTATAATTATGATATTGAAAAATTCTACGGTGCATTCACTATACATATCCATGTACGGTAATTCAATCACTTTTTGGCACATCACCTATATTAATGAATTATAATATTTTTAAATAAATCTATGATTAATAGAGTTTGAGATAATATAAAGCCAATGTATATAAAAGTCATCATATTGAAAAAATTATGGACTTTGACCATTTAGGCAAAAGAAAATATCTGTATTTCATGTCCAAACAAGATTTCATAGATTTTATATATTTATTTTCTATGATACATACCTAATTTACCCGATAACTAAACTCAGCACAAATCTTCTTCTACTTGTACGGTCTCTAATTTCAAGCAAAAAAGCAAAGAAAATAAAATTTAGCAATATAGAAAATAAAATTTAGCAATATATTTGAAAATTTTGAGAATTTCATGTCTCATTATTAATTTTCGGATATAGAAACGGGATTTAATTGGTTTTATATAATTTCATACTAATTTCGAAACACGTTTTTATAGAATTTCATACTCTCGTCTTTGAAATTTTCATACTCACTTTTTATTTAATTAACTGGCATGATTGAATTTCATACATGTTTTTTAAGAACTTTCATACTTCTTTATATAAATTTTTAGAATTCCATACAATTTTATGGAATTATGAAATTCTAAAAATTCATAGAAACAGGTATGAAATTCTTAAAAATAATATGTAAGAAATTCAATAACAATAACAAATAATAAATATGAATATTTATATACGTAAGAAATTCAATCATCCCATTAACAATAATAAATAATAAGTATGAAAATTTATAAGAAATTTTAAAAGACATTCATTAAAATCTATAAGAAATTTTAAAAGACATTCATTAATCTTTAATTATGGGTTCGAAATTTTGTGAGATGATGGTGAAACGCGACTCACAGGAATCGATGGGAAAATAAATATGAAACAAAATTATCGGAATAATCACTCTTCATTTTCCACGTAGAACGGAAAATCTTTAGGAACGATACAATCCATTCTTATCTACCATTTATTAATTACCATTTATTAATTAATAATATTAATTTCG
Source organism: Phtheirospermum japonicum (assembly GCA_014905375.1). Taxonomy (NCBI): domain Eukaryota; kingdom Viridiplantae; phylum Streptophyta; class Magnoliopsida; order Lamiales; family Orobanchaceae; genus Phtheirospermum; species Phtheirospermum japonicum. The sequence goes on along the minus strand of BMAC01000029.1, from coordinate 1,141,090 downwards.
CCTAGGGACAAGTAATTAAAAAGATTAAATGGTAAATGAATGACTAAGAAAACATTAAAAGTCGCCGAAATAATTATTGGCATTACAACTAATGAACAACTAATAATAAATTAAGCTCAATTAAACTCCTATAAATCCAAGTAACCAAATCTTATCAATACATCCTTGTATAAACACGATAACAATTTTACATACCAACAATTATAAAACAAAAAAAATAGGAATCAAAGTGTTAAATTAGGTGGAATTTAAGAGTACAAAACTTTTTTCAAACATAAATATACATTCTAAGCACTTGACATCGTTTTAAATTAACTAAAATATTGAAAATACTTAAGTTCCACTTAAAACAATAAAATCCGGTAATATTTTTAACTTTAGTGCACAGTTAAGAAATGTAATCAGTTGAGAAGCCTTGATATAAACAATTCGAGCACTGGGATTTCGTTTTGCCATTTTTTATTTTCTCAAATCAGGAACTAAATTTAATTTTATTTCTCAGTTCGAGACTTAATAATATGTATGTCACAACCTAAAAACTAAATCGAGTCCCAAATTAAGGGAAGAAATAAATAATTTGAAACAAAAATTAAAACATTGGCCATTATATGCAATTTTCCCTAATAATAATAATAATAATAATAATAATAATAATAATAATAATAATAAACTTTAAATTAAAAGAGAGAAAATGAATTGGATAATATTATTAGACATGGTTTGACTTTAAAAATCCATGGAAGTAAATTAACTTCGTCGTATCTCATCGCCAACGAATAAAATGATCTTTCTAAGGTTTGAAAAAAAAAAACAAGAAAAAAGATTAATACTCTTAAACAAAACTCACAGTGTCCACCAACCACGTTTGTCTACTTACTAAATAATACATTTCATAAAAGTACAAAATTACGAACGATTTATTGTTATAATTATATTATTGGTATGGTGCCTTCACGGCACCGTAGTCATTTCYTATATTATTATTACCACTATTATTTTGTGGTCAGCAAAGAAAGTTATTTGCAATTCGAGAATATCATACAAATGTATTGCAAAATATATGTAGCCAGTAAATCAACTTCATATAATTGGCCGAAATTAAATTGTGTTTTTAACTAAATATAAAATCCAAACTACAGAATTACATAAATAACTTTTAACGTGAATGTGTTATGACCAAATAAATTAAAAGTTGTGAAAATAATTATCAGCATAACATCTGATGAACAGCTATGAATACACTAATTCCAATTAAAATCCTATAAATACAATTAATTCAATCTTATCCATCCATCTCTATATAAACACAATATAGTACCATCTTAACAAACTCAACTTTGAAAGGAAGAAAAAGTAAAAGAAAGAAAAATACTCAAATTAATAATAATAATAATAATAATAATAATAATAAACTTTAAATTAAAAGAGAGAAAATGAAGTGGATAATATTATTAGACATGGTTTGACTTTAAAAATCCATGGAAGTAAAATAACTTCGTCGTATCTCATCGCAAACGAATAAAATGATCTTTCTAAGGTTAAAAAAAAACAAGAAAAAAGATCAATACTCTGAAACAAAACTCACAGTGCCCACCAACCACGTTTGTCTACTTATTAAATAATGGGAAAATTACTATTTAGTGACATAATCAAACTTGTATCTACCGTTAATCCTTTTAATTAGTTTTATCCCATATAGGTCAAATTAATATTATTAATTAATAAATGGTAGATAGTAATAGACTGTATTATCCTAAATAAATTCACGAACTACCAGATTTTCCGTTTTTGCGTGGAAAATGAAGAGTGATTACTCCAATAATTTTGTTTCATATTTATTTCCCCCTTCCGAGTCCTGTAAGTCGCATTTCACCCTCATCTCACAAATTTCAAATCCATAATTAAAGATTAATGAAAGTCTTTTAAAATTTTATACTTATTTAATTTTTTTTCTTTTGGTACGTGAATTTGGTACTAATTTAACGGGAATTTTCCACTAATTTGGTAATTTTACTCGATTTGAATGGTCCTATGTGAATGGATATGATTGAATTTATTTCATAAAATTTAATTCCATACTATCTTCTTATAGATTTTCATACTTATTATTTTTTTATTGTTAACGAGCATTATTGAATTTCTTACATATATTTTTTAAAAATTTCATACTTGTTTCTATGAATTTTTAGAATTTCATAATTTCATAAAATTGTGTGGGATGAGATTTTATGAAATTCTAAAATTTTAGAATTTCATAATTTCATAAAATTGTGGGGATGAGATTTTATGGAATTCTAAAAATTTATAGAAAGAAGTATGAAATTCTTAAAAAACATGTATGAAATTCAATCATGCTCGTTAATTAAAAGGTGAGTATGAAAATTTATAAGAAAAGTGTATGAAATTCTATAAAATGTCTTTCCAAATTAGTATGAAAAAATAAATTAGTATGAAATTCTAATATACTTTTCCAAATTAGCATAAAATTCTCAAAACTCGTTTTAAGAGCGAGATTTGGGGATGGAAAAAGAAATTTTATTTTCTTTTGCTTTTTCTTGAAATTAAGACCGTATTGTACTGAGTTTACTTGCGGGGTAAATTAGGTATATATACATAGAAAATAAATATATAAAATCTATGAAATATTGTTTGGACTTAATGGAATACAGATAATTTCTTTTGGCCTAAATGATCAGAGCCCCTCAAATAATACATTTCATACAAATACAAAATTACGAACGATTTATTTTTATAATTATATTATTATTACCACTATTATTTTGTAGTCTGTAAAGAAAGTTATTTGCAATCCGAGAATATCATTACAATTGTATTGCAAAAATGTGTGGCTAGTGAATCAACTTCATATAATTGGCCGAAATTAAATTGTGTTTTCAACTAGATATAAAATCCAAACCACAGAATTACATAAATAATTTTTAACGTAAATGTGTTATGACCAAATAAATTAAAAGTTGTGAAAATAATTATCAGCATCTAATGAACAGCCACGAATACACTAATCCCAATTAAAATCCTATAAATACAATTAATCCAATCTTATCCACACATCCATATATAAACACAATACCATCCTAACAAACTCATCGGGTTGAAGGAAGAAAAAAAGTAAAAGAAAGAAAAATACTCAAAACAAAATAAAATAAAATGGCAAGAAAGAAAATAACTCTAGCATTCATTAAAAACAAAACAAACAGAAAAGCCTCCTTCAGGAAAAGGAGAAAGGGACTCATAAAAAAAGTGAAGGAGATCAGCACGCTTTGCGACGTGGAGGCGTGCGCCATAAGTTTCAGTCCATACGACGAAAGCACAGTTATCTGGCCATCCCCAGAAGGAGCACTGGCTGTGCTGAAACATTACGGAGCCGCGGTATCAGGGATACACCACCGGCCCCCAAAAGAAATGGACCAAGAGAGCTTCACCT
>BMAC01000029.1:1100621-1113303 GCA_014905375.1 Phtheirospermum japonicum | reverse complement strand
AATTGTAATATATTTAAAAAAATATTAAAAAAAATAGATCGAGATGTTTTTGCGAATAGCGCCCCGACAATTAAATTAAATAAAAAATAGAAAATCAGGACGCTTCTTTGAAAAAAAGAAAGTTAGTGGCAAACATCTAAAACTCTCAGCTATTAAAAATCTTTAAGCAGAGAGGGTTTTTAAATTCATCTCAACTCCAACTATTTGATTTATTTATTCTTAACTCCAGCAATCAAATAGGAAAATCAATGATATCACATCAAATTGAAATTCTAAATTGCGCAATAGAACAGGGAGAGAAAAAAATGCAAATTGACGGGAAATCGAGAAGTGCAGCTCGCCGGAATCCAAACAAATTGTCGCGTGGGGTCCTTCTCGAAAACATCAATTTCATTTGGATATGTGTGTTTTTTCCAAAACTCCCAATGGATTTGAGTTTGCTTGAAAACCTTGAGCTACCCCTCGTATTTACTGCTTTTCTTTACAGTTCCTCCGAAACAAACCCCTCCCATTGTATGTATATACAAATCAAACAAACTTCGACCCGAGTCACAGAATCAAAGAATTAATCAGTTTCAAATAAAGTCCAGCTAATAATTTTTTAGTTGAAAACTTAGAAAAATAACAAGAAAAAAATGAAGATCCTGAGATAATTAAGCACACCTGTTTTAAAAACCTGTATGGATTTTTATATTTTTACATTCCAACTCTGGGGACGCTGGTGGCAACAGCATCCCGGCCCCCACAACATTTTTTTTTTTTAATTCGACCACATTCTTTTTAATAAAAAAGTTCCAAGATACTATTCACAAAAGGCGTCCCAAAATTTCTTTTTTGTTATTATAAACCCCATTAAAATTACACATCAGAATAAAATATATAATATTTTATGACTAAACATCAGTAATCTCCCTATATATTAATTCAAAATCCTTCTATCCTATGTGTCTGCTTCCAATGCTTCGTTAGCTTTGGAAAAAAAATTTGGTGCTTCGGTGTCATCCGAGCCTAATATTAACCTAATTTAGTATTTTTCTTTTTATATATTTACCTACTTTAATACTTTCCTAATATTATATTTTGTCTAATTCAATATTTTTCTTTTATTACATCTTACCTACTATAATACTTTCTTTAAACATATTTTGTCCAATTCAATATCTTACTTTTATTCTTCTAATATAAAAATATAAAAAATTTATATCTAATTAGAAAAAATATATATAAGTTGAATTAATTTTATTTACAATAAAAGTTGAAATAATTTTATTATAATTCTAAATATTTGATATAAGAAAAATATGAGTTATATAAAGTTATTACAAAAGGGAAATAAATATAAAAATATAAATTAAAATTTTTTTTATCTAATTCCAATATATTAAATTGAAAATAATATTAAAAATATATATGAAAAACTATTGTTACACCAAACAAAAAACGAAGAATAAAGTGAAACAAAAAAGATAACGTAACACTATTACTAATACTAATAATAAATTATTATGCCTAGAAAAATAAATATTAAATATATTCTAAGTCTTTTTATCTAATTCAAATATAATGCATTGATACATATATATTATATATCTTCACAAAAAAATCGGTATCTTACACAGAAAAAAAATTAATATAATATTACATATACTACAAGTTAGATGCACGACATTTTTTCAATAGAATTATCAGTGTCTTATAAATTTAATATTTTATATCACATATTCACATGTAACACGCAGGTGTTGTATACTTTACATTTATATTCTAAATCTTTTTATCTAATTCAAATATAATGCATTGATACATATATATTATATATTTGCATGAACAAATTAGTATCTTACGCAAAAAAAAAAAAAAATAAAAATAAAGACGAGAGTGGATATGCAAATGTAGAATCCATCGAGCATCATCCCCCACCGGTGATCCCGGACTACCCCGCCGATTGCTTTGAACCAGATGAAGGAAGCGATTTCGAAAATGGTTCAGATGAACTAGATGATGATGGTCATGAAACTAACGAGGAATTCTTTCAGTTGGGGGGTAGCGTACCAGATGAAGATCCTTTTGAACCTACCTTGAATGAACTCGTCCCTACAACCCATAAACGAGTGGATAGAGGCTCGGCACTATACAAGAACATACCATTTTTCGATACCGTATATGAAGACGTTCCTATTGATTCTATTGGTGTCCCTCAACCGGACTTGTACTACAATAAAGACGAAGGAGTGTTGAGAATAGGCATGATATTTAGAGATAAACGACATTTGATGTGGGCTGTCAAAAATTACTCCGTGCGCGTCGCCAAGTGTTCGTATAGAGTGGTAGAAAGCAATCCTGTGATGTGGAAAATTGTTTGCATGTCAAGTTCACTTGGTGAGAATCATGTAGATATGAACGAGTCATCCGAATGCGGATGTTGGCTCCGCGCTAGTTTTCAGAAATGGAAGAGTGCTTGGGTAATCACAAGATTGGGTTTTGAGCACAGATGTCTCGCATCGTTTACACGTAAAGATCACCCCAATTTGTGTAAAAATTTGATTGTTAGCTCATTACCAGCCAAGTCGAGCATGATCCGTCATATAACGCCTTACATGTCCAGCAGGCTGTCAAACAAGAATATGATTACCTTGTGCCGTATCACAAGGCGTGGCAAGGTTTGCAGTGAGCTCGTGAAAATGTGTACGGGACGTGGGAGCAGTCGATCCAATATTTACCAAAATACATGGAGGCATTGCAGATATACAACCCGAGGACCGTGGTCGAGTGGCGACACAAATCTTCTGGCATATCCAATGTGCACATGTTAAGATTTGTATTTTGGGCATTTTGACCATGTATCGAGGCTTTTAAACATTGTCGTAAGGTGATCAGCGTTGATGGAACCTTTTTGGTTGGAGAGTACAAGCACACGTTGATGATGGCAGTTACAGTTGACGCCAACCAACAAGTCGTGCCTCTAGCGTACGCAGTTGTTGATTCAGAGAGTTACAGCTCGTGGCATTGGTTCCTTCACATGGTTGCAAAATATATTGTTCGCGACATAGAAGGAGTTTGTCTTATATCTGACCGGAATGTCGAACTACTCAGTGCACTAGAACAAGTTTCGACATTCTATTCTAACGTTTTTTGTTTGCTACATGTCTCTTCTAACTTCAACACGCATGCCAAATTGGTGAAATTGAAGGTATGTGTTTCAAAGCTGGAGCAGAACCCAGGGTTACAATCTTTCAAAGAATAATGGAGCAGATCAAGGCGCTTGATCCGAATGCATTTGCGTACTTGGATGACATTGATAAGAGCAAGTGGACATTGTCCCACGACAGCGGCAAACGGTGTGTCATCCTCACGACCAACATGTCCGAGTGCATCAATGGAGTGATGAAGCATGCTAGACGACTCCCAATAACCACCATCGTCCGAATCACATTTTTTCGAAGTATTCAAAATTTCTACGATCGTTTGAAAGATGCGACGAGAGTCCATAACATGCAGCAATTTTGGCCTGATAAGATATACAATCTATTCAGAGAAAGACAGCAATTGGGGTCATCTTATGATGTTAGGGGCTTTAATTGGGTGACACAAAAGGCCGAAGTCTCTGTGAAGGTGAGCGGATGAGCTCGTAATCGAATCTTTCGAGTTTCCTTGTCAAGACCAGAATGCTCATGTGGTAGATGGGTGAGCAGCGGTATTCCGTGCTCCCATGCAATAAAGGCGTGTACCGAATTTAGAGCGGATCCTCGGGTTTACGTCCAGGATTACTACAGCACTGATGCGTACCTACGCACATAATCTACTGGGGCATTTGAACCGTTGCGTAATGCGGAGGACTGGAATGAGGTAATAGAGCATTATCATTACAACAACACAAAGACATCATACTATGAAGACACTTACGCAACCCACACAAGCAGAGCAATGTCGGAAAGCCAACGTGCAATGGTCAACGCTACTTCCACTCATTGAGCTTCCACCGTGGTCTGTTGGGAACACATCTCCAAACAGTACTTCTATTTTTGTGAGCAAGGGCTCCTCATCAAAAGCGTTGCAATAGGTTTTGACTGGACAATCCTGCATTCATCACAACAAGTTAGAATAATAATGAAATATTCAAATTACTTGTAATAATTGAAAAGGCAACGTGTTTAACTTACAGGCATAAATTTCTTTCGTACATTATGATCACTTAAGACCACGAGCTTGTAGCTCAAGTGGTATCACTAATCCTTTATAAGGGTGTTGACAATGGTTCGAACCCTAAACCTCTCAAGTTATTTGAGATTTATCTTCTACTTTCCAACCACTTGACCCAACTTATTAAAAAAAAATCACCTAAGACCAATTTCAGATTCCCATTCCAAATAGTACCAGGGGTTCGAACCAGTTCTTTGAAGAACCTGAATCATTTCTGAAGTTGGATAATCCTAGTTGTGATGTCATCTTCAGATAGGGCATGGTGATTTTTGAAGCAGCAATTAAGTAAACACTTGGCTTCTTTCACTCGGTTGTCTGGTAACAACCCGTCATCTGGATTCCATCCTCGAATATCATTTTCGAGGATTAGGAATTCAATTAGACGTTCGTCTCTGTCAAGTGTCCACTTAGTGTTGAATTCACACCCGTAATCGAGTGTTTTCACCCGAAGTGTAGAAACGTCATCTGTGTCGTTGAAGTGGTCTGCCATTAGCTTTTTTTAAATAAGATATGAAGTAATTGATATGTATTTGCTGATGAATTATCCATTACTTGTTCCCTGACATATTTATAGCAATGAGAGCAATTATTCAAGTAATTTTGAGATTGTTTTGTGGCATAATTGATGACAAGGATGACAAGACAATACAATGGCAAAGTTGGCAAAGGTGCAGGGCATTGATGTGTGGGTGGGCAGCTATTTATTTGTGTTCTGTGCCACAATGTACTGGTTGACAAGACAACACAATGTCACAATAATTATAGCTAGCAAAGCTGCAGGGCATTGATGTGTGGGTGGGCAGCTATTTATTTGTGTTCTGTGCCACAATGTACTGGTTGACAAGACAACACAATGGCACAACAATTATAGCTGGCAAAACTGCAGGGCATTGATGTGTGGGTGGGCAGCTATTTATTTGTGTTCTGTACCACAATGTATCGGTTGACAAGACAACACAATGGCACAGCAATTATAGCTGGCAAAGTTGCAGGGCATTGATGTGTGGGTAGGCAGCTATTTATTTGTGTTCTGTGCCACAATGTATGAGTTGACAAGACAACACAATGGCACAGCAATTATAACTGCAAAACTGCATCTATATATATGTACACACAAACAAACTTATCAAGAAACATAAACTATACTAGCTAATAATGGCTAATTTTGACGAAAACCATCCAAATGTTCTAAAAATAGACAATGATTACTACAATCCTGCACTCACCCCATGGACCATGGAGATGGAACGAGTCATTTTGGAATTTTTGGGCGCTCAGAATGAAGGGTATCGAAGAGGTTCAAAAAAAGCACATGTTATCATGAGCGTCCCGTAGGTAAAAACTATGCTCGAGCGTCGTTTCATATTTTCACCCACTATTGCAGAAATTTACGATCAGATTGAAGAAATGGAGATAAGGTACGGTTGATGGAAGGCAAGACTTTCTGAGGATGGTGTTTTTCTGGATATCTGTATTGATACCACTATCAATAACAATGTCTCTCCAGCCTATGTAAAGTCCACACAGCTGTCTACATCTAATTATTTGGAATGTGTTGGTTTCATTTCAATTACTAACTTTTTTTTTCATAAAGGAATACGGTGATAATGCATCACGGAGGTATTATTTGTATGACATCCCACCATTAATGAAGACATTGGAAGCAGCTTTCAATTGATGCGTACTCAATGTATTAGGACTTGTGACTCAAATGTGTAATAAAATTGGATCAGAAATGATCTTAGTTCGAGTGTGCAACTATGCACTATGTTTAATTTGTAATGTTTGAGTTTGTCACATCATCTATTTTCTTATTTAATCAAATGTGTAATCTTTTGTTTTTTCTTATTCAATAAAATTATTTCTTTAATATTTATCTAAAATTGCTGATGACAATACTACACATGTATCAATAGGTTTTTCAACTTTTCATGTGACGAGACCTGACATTATTCCACACGTTTTTCAACTTTTTTTATGACAAGACTACACCATAAGCATTATGTTTTCATCTTTAGTTGTGACAACGACAACACAATCAATACAACTGTCTTGTGAGATTGTAACCCATCTATAAATTTGGAACATTTGACTACATTCTTTACAACCCATTCACACACTCACACCTTTAATTTTCTCCATCATCTAAGCATTCTCATAACAAAAAAAAAAGTGTTCAAATCAGCCTAACAATGTACCATATTTTGAATTCGAAGAAGATTTCTTTTTCTACGATACGAATTCAACTGAATGGAGCATCCATATGGATACTAAGCTTGTTGACGACCTCCGTGAGAGTAAGCTCAATGGTATCTATGATCCCAAAAGAGGATTACGCAACAATATCACGTGAATCTTGTTGGACAAAATCAATGGTGCGTTCGGGAAAGGCTTCACAATGGACGACATAACCGCCCGAGTTCAACTTTTGGAAAAATGATACAGGCATTTTCATATGATGTTGGGAAACGAACATTGCACTTTGGATTATGAGACCAACAAAGTGCAAGCGCCAGATTGGCTAGTACGATTCTGGAACGACGTCGCAGGCGATGCGAGTTTACTGGTGCATATCTAAAATATGGAGAACCTTTATTCGGTTTGATGGATCGGGTATTCAATAAAAATTATTTGAATTGCATTTGTCAATACCACAATCTCATTGGAAATCCGCCATTACGAATGTGATCGCATCCGTATAATATCAAATCACTGTAATTTTTATTTTAATCTTCGTTGTTGTTGCATCTTAATTGAATTTTATTTTTAATTTGAGATTAAAATTTCTTGTCATTTGGTTATCTATATTATTTTATTGTATTTTTTATTTTCAAATAAACTTCTTGTAATTATAAGATAGTATTATAATATATTTATTTATTTTAATTAATAAATTTTTTAAATAAATTATAAATATAAAAAAAATTAAAAGTATATAATATAAATAAAATGTGTACTAGGGTTAGGGTTATAATGCCTGAATTTTTTTTTTTGGCAAATTTGCCCCGGGACGCCATTCCCAAAGGCGTCCCGACCCCGTGTTTCTTTTTCAATTTCTATCGGGACGCGGATGCCAAAAGCGTCTCGACCCAAAGTGTAATTTTCTTTTCTTTTTTTATTTTGGCCCCAAAAGCTTTTGAGGAGGAAAATTGGGTGCGGGACGCTTTTGGCAACAGCTCCCGGTGGGCGGGACGCTTTTCGCAATAGCGTCCCACCTTATTTTTTTAAAGTTTTTCAAAACTACCTTATTTTTTAAATTTTGATTTAAATTTATATTATTTATTTAATTAAACCCTTTGTTCCGTCCTCATTTAAAATTACATCGATATTTTCATTTCCACCCTCACATTTATATTAGTTGTTTCACCGTACTTGCAAATCCAATTACCCTCCCCTCCCACAATATCTATTTTGTACTCGCTTCGTATTCACTTGTACCAGCTCGCATATTAATTATTATTACTTAAAAAAAATTCATGAGATTTGATCCTTAGGTTTACTTAAATATAAAAAAAAAAATTATAAAAAAATTCAAATAACATTACAAACACTGAGTTTATTACATTTAAAAATGATCCAAAATATTAAATATATATATATATATATATATATATAAATAAATAATAATATATACGAACCTCAAATAGGTATAAAACATAAATACCCAACGGATAGGACATTATCCCCAACCCCGTATTCACCGAGTAAAAACCCGCATTTCATCCCTAATTTTGGGGATATTGTTGCCTTTCCAGCTAATTTTCTTGAATTATGATTGCGTATCTTATTCTTAACCAATTATTCCAATTTCTTGATGTGGGGTACCTTGAAAAGACTAAAGGTTTAATTTAAAGAAAATGAATTTATTCACAACAGACTTTGCCATAGAAGCATTTATTTTAGTTACTCCAGATTTTATTTTATTTTTTTGTTATACATGAATTAATATCTTTCTTTAATTTAGAAGAAATATTTTTATTTTTGGACATATATAGATTTTTCTTATGCAACAAATTACTCTCATAGCTTACACAACACTTCAACATTTTGAAGATATAAGAACAACCCAAAATTCGTAAATAGATTTTTGCGTTAGGCCGAACCAATAATAAATAGCCTCGAGAAAGAAAAAAAAAAAAAAAGAGTTATCGGTTCACCTATCAAAATAAGGTTATCCATTTTTATTTTACAAATTGCATCCTTTGGTAGTAGAATATTCGTTCAAATGTAGCTTTTAAAGATAATTTAATTGTTTTGTAATTAGGTCAAAACTCAATGGGCAGTTTATGTAATCATTCCCTACTATATAGTTATGGTCATTTGCACGAGAGAAAGAGAGATCGATGAATGATTTAACTTATATATAATGAAGTTGGAAAATTGTTTTTTTCCCCTAAGAACACTAGAACTTTGATTGATCCTCTGCGAACTCAAACAAAAACCGCAAAATCGAACCTTTAAGATAGTCAACCTTGGCCTTACTTTTCGTTTCCAAAAATGGTAACTGACACGACTTGATCCAACATGGTAACATCTTGCGGAAGTGTTTTCAGTGTCGGCAATCATAGGAATTCGCACCCATTGGCAACTGAAGTTTCCAATATTTGCTGATCAGCCCCCGTTTATTTCATCATCTTCTTCCGATGGCTTTTGCATGTCTAAGTCGTGCTCTGATCCCTCCTTCTTCCACCAAATGTGCTGTGCAAACAAGGAGCCCAAGTAACAATTTGGTTCTCAATAAATAAAAGGGTTAAATGTATGTATAATTTAAGAAAAATAGCTGGGTTTATTTCGTATTTCGATTTGTAATTATCCCTGTGCTTTATAATTAGGCTAAAATCTCATGAGTATTTTTTTTTTAAATTTTTTTACCCTAAATAAAAATAAAAGAGGTGTTTTGAGTACACTTGTTTAAAAGATCTTAAAAACTTATAAATTGTTATGATGAATCCCATTAAATGATACCGGCTTGAGAAGATGGGGACTCCCATTATGTTATTGAGAAATATAGGACTACTCTATGGGATTATGTAACGGGACGAGATTGCTTGTTACAAGACTTTTCCACGCACGTCTTTGAATGCAAAATTCTAACTGGTGCAAAGACAGACGAAAAGGTGTTGCTTCCCCGCATGAGTCTAACGCCTTCTGGCGTTAGAATAACTTTCAAAGTTTAAACGAAGGCAATTTTTCTCTCATAATTTCATATGGGATGACGATAAACAAGAGTAAGGGTCAATCACTTTCGAACGTCGGTCCTTTATCTGAAAAGTCTCGTGTTTAGTCATGGTCAGTTATATGTTGTTTTGTCGCGTGTCACCCATCGAAAGGGTTTTGAAGACATTAGTTTGTGGTGATGACGATTCGCAATCGAACATGACCAATAATGTAATGTACAAAGAAGTGTGGATTTTTTAGTTTATTTATACCTTCACATAGTTGATAATAATAAAAGTAATATTAATATAGTTTTGCATTTTTATATTTTAATTTTTCTTTCTTACTAGTCAATAAGAAAATGAAAAGATCTTGAAATTGAAGAAAGTTAAACCAAAAAAATATATTTTAATAAATATGGCATAAACTTCAAAAAAATCATAACGACAATTCAAAAAATATTAATCCAGTATTACCATTGAAAAAAAATCTTAATTCTATTTTAAATAAATTAAAAAGGCTACAAGAAAAGCCATCAAAATCTATATATATATATATATATATATATATATATATATATTAAAGCCAAGTGTTTCTAAATTAGTAGCTAAAAGTTTTCCCGCCAAAAAATAATTACTAATTTGAGTAACACTTTTTAAGAAAATATTTATTTATTAGTTTAATTAAGATATACATATTTAGTGCGGAAGAATTATGGTAAAAAATAATTAGATTGATTTTCAAAAATTGTCAAAGATTAGTTGTTATTAATGAAAGGAGAAGGTATTATGGTAATTTGTAAGTAACTTTTATTTAAAAAAAATCGTAATTTAGTAGATTAACTTTATTTTTAAAAAATCAAAGATTGATTTTTATTAATTAAAGGAGAAGATATTATGGTAATTAGTAGTTATCTTTATTTTAATAAAAAATCGTAAAGATATATATGTTATATATTTAGCCTGATGATTACATATTAATAAGGTTAAACATTGTTTGATTTTAATTAAATATCACCCAACTAAATTCCATTCAGCCATTTATTCATTTCCAACCAAATTACAAGGAAATAATATAAGTAATGCAAAACACAAAAAGAATATAAAATATCTCAATTCATTACATTCATTACAATTTGTTTTCCCAAACAATACAATGACTTTGTAATTCTCTCGCATTCGGTCATTCATTTGAACACTTCGAATCGTTATGTCCGACACTTCGAATTCTTCTGTCCAAAAAAATTACTATATTCTAATATGTTGAATATGTTGATACCATAAACAAAAGAGTTTTTTACGGCAAATATACCGATCAAATATGTCAACGCAAATATGCTGTTTATATCTAAAATAAATTTGTGTCAAACGTGAATAGATGAGAAAATATTATGGCAACTACCAAATGATAATTAAAAATTAATTTTACCAAACTCTTAATTGATAATTAATAATTAATTTTAGCAAATTCTTAAGTTTTGTTCTATTATATGCAAGAAAACCTATCAAATAAATAATTTTTCTAAAATATATATTAGATTCGTATTCCAATTCAATCATTAGAAAGTAATCTAAAAATATTTTACAAGTATAAGTAATTCATATATAATTTTTTATTTTTTATTTTTTGCAAACAATAGTTGTATACGTTGAAAAATCTATCCACAATCTTTTCTAAGTTTACACATTGAATCTGTCCACAAAATTTATGTATAATACATTATGACAAAATATACCGAAAATATGGTCACGTGAGTAGAGAAAAGGAAAATATAATAACTATCAATTAATGAAAAGAATTAACTTTGGCAAACTATTTTGTTCTAATCTACACTTAAAATATATCAAATAACTTTTAATTTTTAAAATATGCATACGAGATTTTCTAGATTCAATTGATATGTTGATATCATGCATTATTTTGAAGTATTACACCTATAAATAGGGTATACGATCTACTGATTCTCAGCACAAACAACCATTTTTTAATTCAACCACTCGCCAAACTATGGCACCAATGTATTCTCTCATCAAAGATATCAACATGTCCAAAACCGAATGGGCTTTGAAGCTAAGGCTTATTCGTTGTTACGAAAAAACTAATTTGGAGAATCGCTCAATTTATGGTATCGATTGTGTGTTTCATGATTTCGAGGTAACTTCAGTCGTATAAACATTTATCTCTATTTATTTTGAAAGAGAATATCAATTGAATTATACGAACCTAACTTAATTCATTTGGATTTTACAATCTATATATATATATAAAGTCTAGCATTTCTAAATATGTTTTCAAGATTTTTCCTCTCATTTTACTTACTATTTATAGTAATTGTATTTATTATTTATTTAATTATTTATTAATACTTTTTTTTGAATATTATGATCTATGTAAAGAAAATATTAATATATATAAGAATTATGTATAATTATATAAAATTTGAGAAAAATAAAAATAATATAAAAAAAATCTGAGAAAATAAAAATAATACAAAAAAATTAAAATTATATATATAAATAAAGGTAAAATAATTGGTTAATAAATCTGGAAAATCCAAAAAAGCAAAATAAAACATAAATATTTTCAAATATTGTAAAATAAAATTAAAGATATTAATAAAATCACATAGATAAAAATATAAGCACTTATAATTAAATTAAATATTATTTAATAAATACGAAATAAAACTAAAAATTCAATAATTGAATAAAATTAAAGAGAAAAATAATAAAATAAGTTAAATTAACTTAAAATCTTCATAATTGGATTCTATAAAGTTATTAAATAAATCTAAAAAGAAAAAAAAAAATCGAGAAAACATAAAATAAAATTGGAAAATAATAACATCAATTACAAAAATAATATATATATATATATATATATATATATAAGAAATCTGAAAAATATAACATAAAAATAAAATGTATAATCTATAAATAAATCTAAATATTTAGTTTATAAACCTGCAAGACCGGGAAAGGTAAAATCAAAATATAAATATGTCAAATGATATAAAATAAATTTGTTTTTCATATAAAAAAATATTAGAACTTTAATTAAATTACAAATATTTATTTATAAATACAAAAAATGGAGAAAAAAAAACTAAAAGTTGCTAATATTATAAACTTAATATGAATTCATAGCTACAAAAAGATTTACCATTAAAGTACAGAAAATTATTAACTTAGTATAAATATGAAAAAAAATCACAAATTACAAGAATTATAAATAATATAAATAAAATTTAAAAAAATATGAATACAAAACAAAAAATTTAATAATTTGATTTAAAAAAATTATTTAACAAGTTTGTTAAAAAAAA
>BMAC01000029.1:1023066-1068265 GCA_014905375.1 Phtheirospermum japonicum | reverse complement strand
CGTTTGTCTACTTACTAAATAATACATTTCATACAAATACAAAATTACGAACGATTTATTGTTATAATTATATTATTATTACCACTATTATTTTGTAGTCTGTAAATAAAGTTATTTGCAATCCGAGAATATCATACAATTGTATTGCAAAAATGTGTGGCCAGTGAATCAACTCCATTGGTTCATGTACCGGTGCATGGCCGGGACAAACAGCCTGCACAATCTGGATGAGAGCGAACGGGCCGAGATGAGCCGCCTTATTAATCAGAGGATGAGGGATGTCGATTCCAAGATTGAGAATCTCATGAAGGAAGGTGTTGGTGGTGTGGCTGCGGTGGCTCCGCCTCCTCCGGTGGCTCTGCTTCCTCCGCCTCCTGCTGTAGAAGAAAGGAACATGATGAGCCACCTGCTGACTCCGACCGGGCCCGAGTCCATTGGGCATCCTTGGGATATAGAGGCGCTGCCCTATCCCCATTTGTTTACGGGAACGGGATCCGGATTCAGAGCGCATATATAGATGATTTCATGAGTTCATTGTGCGAAATATAATTTCACGTGCTTTTCTATCTTCCTGTAGCATTCATTTTATTTGTTATTTAAGTTATGTTTTTTGTTTTTCTTTTTCTTTTGTTTATTTGTTAATTGAATTCATTTATCGTTCTAGTCTTCTTTATGTTTTTATATAAATGTCTTTTTTATTTTGGTCTTATTTTGCACACACAATTTTACTAAGTACATATATATTTTAAACTGATACAAAAATAATTGTGCACAATATATGTGCACGATTATAAATGTGCACGTGCATATAAAACTTTACCTGTGAAGAAAAATGAATACTTTAATTAGTATTATTGGTCAAAAATATATCTTAAGTTTGCATTAGTGTTATTGAATATATTCTAAGTCATTAATTCCTGCACAAAACGATAAATAAGTAGGAACAGTGAATTGTATTAGCGTTATATGTGTGTGTTTGATAATAAATAAATAAATAAATATATGTGATTTGTTATTTCTTGTTGATCTTTCTTTGGGGCGATTTTGTGATTTAATATAAATTATTTCTTTCTGTCTTGTTTTTTACACACGACAGTTTATTACTATACATACTTATTAAACAATGACAAGAAAATAAGGCATGATAAATGGCAAAGTAATAATCGTGCGCTAAAATTGTGCCAAAGGTGTGCGTATTAAGTAATGATTGCACAAAATATATATATACAGTAAAACCTTGTGTGAATAGAAAAATCATTTTCTGTGAATAGTCTAGTTTATATAACTGCTAGTTAAAAATATATTTGTGTTTGCATTAGTATTAAGAGATATATCTTAATTGGTCTGTTACACTAAATAGTGGTTATTGAATTAGATTTGCACGTATATACTAGTTTAACACCCGTGTATTATATGTGATTTATTAAAAAATAAATATAAAAAGTATTTGTAATAATTATTTAAATTTAAAATAAAAAAATTTAAATGATGTATTTCTCAACCCGTGCTTATACATTTATAATCTTTTTATTAATTATTATATTTATTAAATAATCTTATATTTTGATTATAAATTATATTTGCTAATAATTTTACATACTTATAAACATTTAAAAGATGTCACATTCTCAAGCCGTGTGTAATCTCTATTTATTAAATATTAATATTAAATTATTTTATATTTGAATATTTAGATTAAATTTGTTAATAATTATTAATTGAATACTTGGAATATTCAAAGTTGTCATACTAACAGCCTGTGTTGTATTTGTATGATCAATATTTATTAATTATTTTATATAATTATATGTTTCGTGTGATCAATATTTATTAATTATTATTATATAATTTTATTAAAGAAAATGAATTTATTCACAACAGACTTTGCCATAGAAGCATTTATTTTAGTTACTCCAGATTTTATTTTATTTTTTGTTATACATGAATTAATATCTTTCTTTAATTTARAAGAAATATTTTTGTTTTTGGACATATATAGATTTTTCTTCTGCAACAAATTACTCTCATAGCTTACACAACACTTCAACATTTCGAAGATATAAGAACAACCCAAAATTCGTAAATAGATTTTTACGTTAGGCCGAACCAATAATGTCAATGTAGAGCGCTAAGAAATCTGTTAAATTTCTCAATCTTAACGTAAAATGACCGCTAAGAAATCTGTTAAAAAAAATTATTCACTTTGACTTGGTCTTTCCATTTCATCAGCTTTAATGTATAATGACACTATAATATTGTTAATAACAATAAATAGCCTCGAGAAGAAGAAGAAGAAGAAAAGTTATCGGTTCACCTATCAAAATAAGGTTATCCATTTTTATTTTACAAATTGCATCCTTTGGTAGTAGAATATTTGTTCAAATGTAGCTTTGAAAGATAATATAATTGTTTTGTAATTAGGTCAAAACTCAATGGCAGCTTATGTAATCATCCCTACTGTATAGTTATGGTCATTTGCATGAGAGAAAGAGAGAGATCAATGAATGATTTAACTTATATATAATGAAGTTGGAAAATTGTTTTTCCCCCCTAAAAACACTAGAACTTAGATTGATCCACTGCGAACTCAAACAAAAACCGCAAAATCGAACCTTTAAGATGGTCAACCTTGGCCTTACTTTTCGTTTCCAAAACACCCTTCATCACGCGCGCATACAACCTTTCCAGTTGTGGGACATCGTAATTCTTCGTGTGCTTCACAAACAACTCCTTAACGGACACGACTTGATCGGAAATCCCTGCATCCAACATGGTAACATCTTGCAGAGTGTTTTCAGTGTCGCAATCATCGGAATTCGCACCATTGGCAACTGAAGTTTCCAATATTTGCTGATCAGCCCCGTTTATTTCAGCATCTTCATCGGATGGCTTTTGCATGTCTAAGTCGTGCTCTGATTCCTCTTCTTCCACCAAATGTGCTGTGCAAACAAGGAGCCCAAGTAACAATTAGTTCTCAATAAATAAAAGGGTTAAATGTATGTATAATTAAGAAAAATAGCTGGGTTTATTTCGTATTTCGATTTGTAATTATCCCTGTTCTTTATAATTAGGCTAAATCTCATGAGTGTTTTTTCTTAAAAAAATTTACCCTAAATAAAAATAAAGAGGTTGTTTGAGTACACTTAAAAGATCTTAAAACTTATAAATTGTTATGATGAATCCCATCAAATGATACCTGCTTGAGAAGCATCATAATTTTTCTTGGCCCTTTTGATTGCTTGATCTAGATTAACTTCAGGCTGCACATTACGAAGACGAGCACTAGCTCTAGTCACAGACACCATTTGGACAACGGGATTTTGCACCAGCTCAGCCCCGTCTAAATCGTCAGACAAGGAGACCGGACCTCCTTCATCTGTGATCTTGTCGCAAAACGCAACCAATGACGGGTCCATCTGGGATAGCATACCATGCACCTGAAAATGTGAAATAATACTTGCATCAAATTTAAGGGAATGTAGGGACCCACTTACAAGATTTAAGCTCTAACAGGCAGACAAACATACAGAATCTCGAAGTTCATGGGCTCGACTGACAATCCTTGCTCCATTGTAATCATCCCCGTTATATTTCTAAATAAAGCAGAGATAAATGTCAGAAAAATAAGTCAGATGACATTATTGTAAATCACTAAAACTAGTAGAATGATTTATTTATTTAAAGGCATGGTTCGATACAAATTGTTTTAATTACTTTTTTTAAGTTACCAAGTTTCTTTGATCACGAACCTTGGCATTAGTTAAAATGAGATCGAAATCCTCCAGGAACGATTTACATGTGATGTATTTTCCACTGTCGACATGCTGCAGCAAAGTAGCTATGTCCATAGGGTTTTGGATAATTGCGTGATAGTTTGGTGCATCTTCATCTGTAACAGGATAATGAAAGACACTGAAACGCTTGTCATACAGAATCCTGCCCAAAAAAACAAAACAAAAAAAACACACTAGAAATTAATGAGATGATCAAGAAATAAATACTAGCAGCAATAGGTATGCCGAGCGTATTGATCCGACAAACTTTTACTCTATCTGCATAAACAAAGACTCTTTCAATTTTCCTGTTACATTATTTTATTTTATTTATGTATTATTATTATTTATTTTATTTTTTTGTGTGTGTAACTAATTCTTTTTAATTTATATAAATTTAATCATGTTTCTTTGCCTCACCGATTGCAAACATCTCGGAGGCACATGCGCAGTCGGCGAAGAGCGTGCCCCTGAGCTTCAGCTTTGGCCCTTAATTCAGAGGCCTTTGGTCCTGTATCCACTTTTTGTGCTTTTGGAAGTTCCGGAAGGTTCTGAGATTTAGCTGAATCCGTGACTAGACGCTCAGTTTGAACTGACAATGCTGCTGCTATTAGACGGTCAATAAACAAAGATATATCCTCGGTAGACGGTGGCCTTAAATTCAAACTGTCAAATGAAAACAACATTTACTTGAGAACAAAGATATTTGTCCAAGACAGAACAGTTAAACTTAGAGCAAAATCATCACAGTTAAATAAGGCATTCTGTAGATACATACACATTGCGTTCCGAGAATATTGAGGATGGATTATCACATATCTCGTCAAGTGGAGTAGAGGACGTTCCCAATAGTAATATAGGCAGATCGGACGGTAATTCTTCCAACAGCGTTCTCAATACAGCCCTAAGTTGATCGTGAGCCTAAAAAAAGAATAAACGCATCACAACATCATTGTCAAAAATTAGAAAAAAAAATTAAAACAAAGACAAGCAAGCGAAAGAAACGAAAGATTAAAGTGTACCCAAAATAATAACCAAAAAATGCACTCACACTCTCCCACCACAGGTGGAATCGAGGTAAATACAGTATTGACGGTGTAGTCCTCTTGGCCTCACCAAATACGTGCACCAATGCCTCCTCTGGTGTTTTGGCACCAGGATCAGAAAGTAAAGATGGTAGTGCCAGAGAGTGGACTGGAAATTTCTCAAGTTCATGTAAAACTGCAGGCCCAATATGATCCTATTAAACAAAAATATACGCATCGTTATGTGTGAGCTTTATTATGACTGATAAAATGAAAAAATAAGGACATTTACCAGTCCAACACCATCATCGCCATGCAGTAAAAGCTTAGGCCGATAAACAAGCGAAATCGCAGATCCATACGAAAGCCTCGAAAGCTTAGTAACCTCTGACGAAGCTGTTACGATAGGAAATATATCAGAAATAATACCCATCGCCTCGCGAAAAACTCCTTGTAGACATGGCGAAACAACAGGCGATAACGGCCTAGAATTTATAACGGAGCCTCTGTGAGCAGCGGGAGTGATTGTCGACATGGCCTCCAAAAAATGATCCTTTCCCACCTTCACGGACTCGACATCAATCAAGAATCTGTCATCACTCGTGTAAACCTGAGGATATCTTTCCCGAAAAGCCCGTATTGCAGCCTCAGTACATAAAGCCTTCAAATCAGCGCCACAATAGCCCACGCAACTAGCTGCGAGCTCCGATTTCAGCTCCTTTGAAATAGTTTGCTTCCACTTACGGGTATGTATATCTAGAATCTCGGCACGGGCCTCACAACCTGGCAAGGGAAAGTTGAACTCACGATCAAACCTCCCGGGTCGTCTCAAAGCTCCGTCTATGGCATCAACTCTGTTGGTTGCTCCGATCAATACCACTTGCCCGCGAGAATCGAGACCGTCCATTAAAGCAAGCAGAGTCGACACGATCGAGTTATGAATCTGCTCTTGCTTGCTGGACCTAACCGGAGCGAGCCCGTCTATTTCGTCAAAGAAGATTATCGCAGGCTGATTCTTTTGAGCTTCTTCGAATAACAGTTTTAACTGCCGTTCGGCCTCGCCGACCCATTTGCTCAGCACGTCGGCACCCTTTCGCATGTAAAAGCTGACTTTCTGTCCGGCTTTCGAAGCCGCACAGGCCAAAGCCCGCGCGATCAGTGTTTTCCCCGTGCCAGGTGGACCGCATAGCAAAACCCCCCTCGGCGGGTTAATATTGTAGCTGGCAAAAAAATCCGGATACATCAGCGGGAAGAAAACCATTTCCTTCAAGGCGTCGATATACTCGGACAGACCACCGATGTCATCGAAACTCACGGTCTCGTCAATCTGAACGGGCTGAATATCGGCCCCACCTTTGGAGCTGGGGCCCGCGGTTTGAACCCCGGAAGTCAAATTAGATAACGTATCGTTCTGATGAACCCAACCGGAGGCAGCGAGATTTAAACCCAACGTCGGCGTGTCTAGCCCGCCGAGCAGCCATGGCGGGCCCGATCGGACTCCACCTCTTCCCCATGGCATCTGCGGGCCCTGATCGAGCTCGTCGACAAGAAGTGAATCATCGGAGTCCTCGGCCCGCGACATGCGGTGACGTTTATGAACGCGGGACCCACCCCTCCTCCCATCCCGGCCTACTTTAGTTCCCATTCCTTGATGAAGCACTCGACGAGGAGACCTTGGCATTTGTTTAGTCTGCTCGATAGAGAACCTTTGTCGAACTTCTGAACGGTTTCGGAGATCGTACCGCCGTTTACCGTCTTGCTCTTCTTCTTCATCGTCATCATCACCATCTTCTTCTCCATCCTCACCATCGTCATTGTCATTATCGCCAGCACCCTCATCCTCACCCACTCCATTTTCGGCATTGTCATCCTCTGAGTCTTTTGCATTTTCCTGCTCGTCGTTTGACTCTTTCTCATCGGATGTACTTTGGTCCTCGTCAGACTCTATACTTAACCCTTCTCTAGAGCCTGATCTTAAGAGTCGAGGCCGAGACCCTTCCCGACGAGGTCTTAGCCCTTCACGACGAGGAGTAAACTCGTCTTGGCTTCCACTATTGGTTTTTCTTCTATTCCTAGGCCTTCTGTACCTAGGTTTCTGAAACAAAGTCGAAAGCATTTTGAAAAGAAACTAAAATAATTTGTTCCAGCTGTGATATTATAAGTAAGCCCTCACCATTAAGTCATTATCCTCCGTTCCAGAACTGTCTGTGTATTCTTCAAGATTAATAGGAAGCCTCCTCTTCCTAGTCGAGCGCCTGAGATTGGTTGCCACTGACTGCAACAAGTCAACACTTAAATATTAGGCGCTCATTCTAAAATTAAGAGCTCTTATTCAAATATGACCTAATTATTCAAAATTCAACTTTATTTTCTTTTTCTTTTTAGGGCTTTACTCTAAATTATATCTAAATTAGAGAACCCTTCC
This sequence comes from Phtheirospermum japonicum, assembly GCA_014905375.1. Classification (NCBI taxonomy): domain Eukaryota; kingdom Viridiplantae; phylum Streptophyta; class Magnoliopsida; order Lamiales; family Orobanchaceae; genus Phtheirospermum; species Phtheirospermum japonicum. The sequence continues at coordinate 1,061,042 of BMAC01000029.1, read as the reverse complement.
GAAAATTATCGAAGGCAGCGTGATTGGTCAGAGAGCAAAGATGACAATTGGCATCAACGTAACATGTAACAAAAATTCATGAAAACCAAAAAATAATAATAATAATTTTTAAAAAAAAAAGCAAATGGACAATATTCCATACATTTGATTTAGATGTTCTCTTTCGCAACATCCTTGCTATCTGAGCAGCGGCAGTCCGAGTTTTGGTCTTTTTTATCTTAGGACGTATGATGGTGGGAGAATACGAGTATGGGCGACTATAAAACTTTGGCCTACTCCTGAGCCTGTCGCTTGAACGTAATGGCCTTGAATCAGGCCCATCCTCTTCAACTGATCCTTTCGAGTACATTTGGTGACACTAGTCCATTTCCATGACTACGAACAACAAAACTACGGAAAAAAAATTAGAAGTCTGTAAGGTGAAGTTTTGGAAAACTATATTTCTACCATAACAGTAACAATAGGTGACGAGCATGCAATTTGGATTTACTTAACACGAAAATAGTCTAAAGGTACATATTTGGCTTCCTCGATTACACTCGTCTGCATCTGCATAACTAATTTTTTCTGGCCCTAACACAAAAACACAATTCAAATTTTCTTCCAGTTTGAGAAATACATTGTTACAATGACTTAATGAGCTGAAAAATCCTTATGATATTTCGTTCGCATTCAAACTTCTTTCATCAAACTACTACCAACGCAAATCGTCCAACAAAACAATGAATGTCGTTCAGAAATCTGAATATCCAGATCAAAACCACATTGAGCAAAAAATAAATTAACCAATCAGAGGCCTTCAATCAAGAAAATATCATCATTAATACTTACCAAGCTTGCTAATGGCATTTGAATTTTTTCAATTATTAGCAATTAACATTTAGCCCCAATTTCACTTCTGGCGATTCACATAATACACAGAATCCATTTAAAGGGGAAAAGAAGAAAAAAAGGCTCACAATATCGAGGATGCAGGGAATTAGTTTAACTACAATTCTAGAACAAATAATCAACAAAAATATAAACGAGAAACAAATATAAATTTAATAGATAAACAAAGTATCGCGATAAGCGTGCGCACAGGGGGGAAATGCAATATGCATTTGCATGCATGCCGCACACCATGAAATTTAAGAAACTATCAAACTGCTGCTAGGAAATCGGCAGAATTTTTGCCAAAAATAGAAATTGTTTGAGATGCTGGAGATAAACAGAGCTGAAAAGTGGAAAAATAAATCAATCAGGATATCAAATCGCTGCAATTGAATTTCAAATAAATTGAAAAATTATCTACCTTCTGATGTTGAGTGGCAATGCTATGAAGAGAGAGAGAGAGGTGGGGTGTGAGAATTGTTGCTGGCGGTACAGAGACAGAGGGACAGAGGTTTTTCGTTTTTGTTTCTTCCTTCTTTTAAAATAAGAATTAAGTAATATGAAACTAATTGTTGTGGGCTTTGCATTATTGGACCTGGGCTATTGAAGAGATGTGCTGTATCTAGACCCTTTCTGTGTAGATGATTTTGTAGCCCAGAATAAGCCTAAATACGGATAGTTTTGGACGAGGACCAGCCCTGTCCACTCCACTCACGGGTCGGGTCACCCCATTACAGCCGGGTTGGCCCGTTGTGATAAGTTTTTATTAAATTTATAAGACTTTTAATATATGATAATCATATATATATTACTAAAAAGTTAAATTTAAGAATAAAAATTAATTAAAAGATAATAATAAATTAAAAAATATTAGTATTATACATTTATAAGTTTAATTATAAGATTTTTTTATCTTTTATTTTGCTTTATTAATATAGATATTATTCATAAAGAATATCATTATAACATATAAAACTAAATGTAAAAAAATCTAAATAACTATATGTAATAAATATTTAAAATATATTAAAAAATCAAAAATAATGGGCGGAGCGGGACGTGTACCCGTCAGGCGATGATAGTACCCGGACACGGCCCGTCCCGTCACAGATCACGGGGCGGGACGCCCCAAATGTCACGAGTCGGGCCGGGCCGGGTTGAGTCGGAACCATAATTGTCATCCATACTCACACTTTTGTTAGTCGTTAAGATTTTGTGAAAAGAGTGCGGTGTGGATGGCTGAGCACACCAATTTTTTGGGGGTAATTATTTTTACCCCCAAACTATTACGTTTTTCACAGTTTATCATACAAACTATTATTTGTAACAAGCCGCCATACGAATTATGCGCGATTTGCAGTTTGCCCCTACACCGGAATTTTTGTGGTTTTGTATTCAAAATCGGATGATGTGTCACAACCCGATTGTGCCACATCATCCGGTTTTGGATACAAAACCAGAAAAATCCCGATGTAGGGGGCAAACTGCAAATCGCGCATAGTTCGTATGGCGGTTTGTCACAAATAATAGTTTGTATGGTAAACTGTGAAAATGACCGTAGTTTAGGGGGCAAAAAGTTTTTTTCCCAATTTTTTTTATTCAAATAATATACTCTCTAATTCTTAATAATATTATTTAATTTTAAAAAAATTAAATAATTGAGTTGTACAATAGTTGATGTGAGGTAAGGTTGCAAGTGAGTTGAGTCGAGTTAAGTGCCCATTCACGATCTCAAGTTAAGTTGAATTTTTTTACATGTGCTGGAGCTCGGCAAGACAAGAAAATTGATAATCGAGCTCGACTCGATGAGAAAATAAGTATGCGCGAGATCGGCTGAAAATCGACTCGACAAAAGCTCTTTGCAATCAATACTATCAAAATAGGGCTATATTGGTAAGATTACATATAATCGAGCAACTCTCCGAGCTTACTAAGACGTGCTCGAGTTGCTCGAACTCGACTCAAGTACAAGTTTGACCGAGCTCGAGTCAACCTGCTCGACTCGTTTGTAGCCCTAATTTGAGAGGTATACATCGTTATGCACTTAATTTAGTTCCTTATTGAAACATCAAATCATTTTATTATATTTAATAAGCGTAATGCAGTCTTTTGCTTCAGTTCTTAATTTTTGTGCACAGTGTTCAAATACTAACAAATATTATAATCGGGATTTGGCTTTTAGCTCAATGATTGATTGTGTCTTTATTGGGTAAGCAAGTTCGAGTTCGAGGTCAAATACCACCGCGTGTGTGAGTGAGGTTTTTTTATTTGTTTAATTACAAATTATTCATCTTTGTTTTGAAATTGTTTAGATAATAATAATAATAATAATAATAATAATAATAATAATAATCTATATATATATTAAAGCAGAGGTCTGGAGAGAGAAAAAATGCCACGTAGGATTATTTTCTTTTTTTAGTTGTGTAGGAGTTTTATTAACATAATTATGATAGATACCATAATTAATAATAATGATGATTTGATTTAGTTTCTTTTTTTAATTATGTAGAAATCTTCTTAACATAATTAGGATAGATACTCTAATTAATATTATAATAAGAAATAATATTATATATATATATAATATATATATATATATATATAATATTAATTAATTTTATAAAAATAGAATTAATATTATATATATATAATCACTTATATATTATTTTAATATTTATTATGAGTTTTTTCTTTTACATTTTTTATTATTTTTTCATTCCAAGTCCAACAATATCAAATTTATCATTTTTTCTCAAAAATAATTTGATCACTTTATTTAATTAAATTTTACAAAAATGCATAATATAATATAATTTGATATTATTCTTATTGCTATCAACATGTTGTTTATAAAATATTATTACAATTCAACACTTTTTTTATTTAAATTGGTTTCATAAAATAATGTATTTTGTTATTATCTCAAAAAACCACTTAAAACAATACAAGTGCAAACCCAGCACCAAATGGGATGAACATTATGACATCACCTACAATAGATTTTAAAAAATATCAACTAATTCAAAAATAAAAAAAGGGGAAGGCCGCCTTTGAAAGCAAACTTTGCTAAAAACATTAATTTTGAAAGCTATTAATGTCATACTTAATATCGATTGAAGTTCAAAATCGAATTTATTCTCTTAGGTGTGCATTTATATTTTACATACTAATCGCTTCAACATCATTTTAATATTTATATTTAAACTTAATACTTATACTATCATCTGCTCATTGTGCGAAGGAAAAAAATTATCTTCACACGAAATTATAGTAGACCTAAAAAAAACCATGTAAGAGAGAAAAAAAAGTCACGTACGATTATTTTATATACATATATATACGTACATATAATATTATTTTATTTTATTTTATTTTTTTTAATTGTGAGTCCAAATAATATCAAAAGTAATTTGACTAATTTTTTAAATTAGATTATATAAAAATGATAACATAATTTAGTATTTATTTTATTGGCTATCAACGTGTTAGCTATCAAATATTATTATGATTCAATACTTTTTTTTATTTGAATTGATCTCATAAATAATGTTTAATATTAATGATGATTTAGTTTCTTTTTTAATTATGCAAGAACTTTCTTAACATACCTAATTAATATATAAAAAAATTAATAAGATCATTTGAATATATGTATATGTATGTTATTTTGGTTTTTATTGTGAGTCCAATAATATGAAATTTATCATTTTTTTTCAAAAATAATTTGACCACTTTTTAAATAAAATATGCGAAATTGCACAGTGCAACACAATGTAGCATTTGCTTTATTGGCTATCAAGTGCGAAACAACACAAGCCGCGAAACTAGCATCGAGTGGAATGAACACTGTGCCAAGACCAACTAATGACGGTAATCTTGAAAGGCGATGATTAGAATAAACGTAGTAATAATATTATAAAATGTTGTGTATAAGGAAATTTTTCATAATTTGTAAAGTACATTTCGTCTAATAACAATCATTCTATGAACAGGTTATATTATTTTTCAATATTATTCGATTTTTAAATAATATTTAGATGTATTATATATAGGGAGTGGTTTCGGTAAAAACCATCTATGGTGTGAGAACTAGGGATGGTTCTCACCGAAATACATACATACATACATACATACATACATACATACATACATACATACATACATACAACTTAAGTATACATATATATAATTACTTATTTAAATATTTTAATATATTTTCTGCCAAAATTGATAAAGTCATTGATATTATACATTTAAYCAAGGGTGGTGTATTTCTCATCTATGGATATAGAGGACGCTTTCTACAAATCTAATAGTGGAATTATTAATGTAATATCTAACGACATAACTTCTCTTATTTCGAAAGGAAGAATTAGACATTCTAGATTTAGTGTTTCTTTTAATATCCAACAAGATCTCGATGTTTCCTGATACTCCACTTGCAAAATTAATGGTGGATGCGCATCTCATTATTTGGAATGAATCTCCAATGATGCATAGCAATTATTCTGATACTCTAGACAAAAYATTGAAAGACGTGATGAGATCGCAAAATAATTATAATACGCAGCTTTCATTTGGTAACAAAATAATAATTCTTTGTGGAGATTTTCATCAAGTTTTGTCGGTTGTTTCAAATAGCGCTGGACCAGACATATTTCACATGATGATCAAATCTTCGCATTTATGGACTCATTACATGGTTTTGAAATTGACCAAGAATGTGGTGCTGCAAAATCACAATTTAGATCTCGATTGTGTCAAGTTAAAAAAGTTGTCAATTCAATAAATAGTATACGGGATGAAATAGTTGGAGGACCAAACAATGGTATCGCTCAAACTGAAACCTATGTTATCTATTGAAAGATGATGATGACCATGTTGCGTCAATTGTGGCCAGCACATATCCACAATTTGAAAAAACTACTGAATGTTTCGCTTATTTGCAGGGTCGTGCTATTCAATCCCTAACACTTGATGTCTTCGATTTGATTAATAAATATAGGATGTCATAAAATGATGGAGAATTAAAGTTCTGATTCAAACATTGACATATTGTAGGACGTTCACTCACCAAAGTTTCTAAACACCATTAAGTGTTATGGATTGCCGAATTATGAGCTAAAACTAAAAATTAGAATTCATCTCATGTTTTTAGAAATATCGATTCATTTCCTTGTGTTGTTTAATGTTGGTTATTACAAACTTGATGGTCATATTGTATAGGCTAATATTTCTCAAGGAAGCAATGCAGGTGAATTGTTATTCATCTCTAAAATGATTGTCACACCATCTAATTCGAGCTTGCCTTTCAAATCCCAAAGGGTGAAAATTTCCTCTGATTGTGTCATATACTATGATGATTAACAAAATTTAAGGACAATCTCTTTCTCACGTTAGACTTTTCCTGAAAAATTCAGTTTTCAGTCATGATCAGTTGTACGTTGCTATATCAAGTAGGGTGGAAAAATGAGGCACGACATGATTGACCGACACGAACACAACACAAAATAATAGGCTATGGGTTGAGGTTTATTGGATTCGTGCCTTATCTGGCTGACACGATAAGACACGTTAAATAATGAGCTGATAACACGTTAACCCGATAAATACGATAAGACCCGATAATATTTTGATTTCCCCCTTTTTTATTCATTTACTCATTATTAGTATATGTGATCTTTAATTTATCATTAGTACAATTTTCATATTATAATTGTAAATGTATTTAAAAATTTGTATTGATAATTTTATAGATATGTATTATATTTATTAAGAAAATTATGTATTTTATTAATTAACGAGCCTAATGTGCTTAACGGGTAAGATTAAATAGATTCAGTATTTTTGTTTATCGTGCCTATCGTACCGTGTCGTGCTCTTCATGTTTTTAGCGTATCGTGATTCAGGTTTAGATTATAGGCCCGACAAGCATATCGTGTATTGTTCGTGCATATGATTATCGTGTCGTGCCTTATTGTGCTGGCCCGATAAGAACCCGACACGATTGATTTGTCAGCCTTGATATCAAGGGTGACCAATTTTAAGGTTTTAAAAATATTGATCGACGATGATGAGAATAAACATTGTAATAAAATTACAAAAGTTGTGTATAAGAAAAATTTTCAGAATTTATAAACTACATTTCGTATAATAACAATTCTTCTATGAAACAGGTTATATTATTTTCAATACTGTTAAATCTTTAAATAATATTTAGATGATTTATATATATGGAACAGTTATGGTAGTAAATATTATCTCTGATTTGAGAACCAGTGATGTTTCTCACCAAAATACACACACACACACATATGACTTAAGTATACATATATACAATTACTTATTTAAATATATACTTTAATAAATTTAAAATAATTATTTTTATTTTACAAAAATAAAAATAAAAAATTATCGTGCAACGCACGGGCACAATACTAGTAAGTATTATGAACGGATAAGTTGTTAAGGCCGAATTTGGTCTGAACTTTTTTTGATTTTCAGAAACTGAACTTTACTTTTCGGAGTCACGATGGATAATAAAATTTAGTTTGTTTAGAGGTTTTAAACAATAAGTCTTTTATAAAATGTAAAATCGTCTTTGGTTATTGGGTGTTGTTATATTATTTTAATATGTTATTGTGAAAAATATATTAACTTATTTATGAGTATGAATAAACGTGTAATAATGAGTTATGTATACACAAACTCACAAACACGTATATAACACACACACGTCACCCTATATATTAATGTAAACTTTTTCCAATCTATGTGTCTGATTCATATGCTTCGTTTGTAAATAAAAAATTATGGTGCTTCGTTTGCTCACGTGTCATCCAAGCCTAATATTTATCTAAATTAATACTTTTATTTTTATTGTATTTTACCTAATTTAATTATTTTATTACATTTTTCCTTATTCAATACTTTCCATTAATTCTCCTAATATAAAAATATAAATAAGTCATATATAATTATTAGATAAGATCTAAATTAGTTATTTTAATTAAAAGACAAACTACATATGAATAATTTTAATTAAAAAATTTTTTATTATGAAAATAATTAAATAAGTTTTATTGATAATAGAGTTTAAAATAATTTTATTTTTGAAGATTCAAATATTCTATATAGGTAAAATATGAGTTATTTATAATAATTTAAGTATGTAACTAAATATTAGTAATGTATTCAATCTAAACAAAAAAAATATTAAAGTATATACTAATAATTAATAGACATTGATTATACATCAGTACAATGCGCCACGAGTTGAGAGATGACACATTTTGAATATCTCAAAGTATGTAACTAATAATTATTAACGAGTTTATTCTAAACATTAATATATAAAATGATTAATAAAATAGATATTATATACAGATTTAGAATGTGACGCCTTTTGAATTTTTGTAAGTATGGAACTAAAATTATTAACGGATTTAATTTACACATCAAATACAAAATTATTTAATATTTATAATAATTAATAAGTAGACTAGACATGTACAAGGCACGGGTTGAGAATACATTAATTTAATTTTTTATTATATATTTAAAATTTAGTAATTTTCACAAATATTTTTATATTTATCTTTTGATAAGTCTCGTGTAATACACGGGTGTTAAACAAATATATATTAATGCAAAATCCTCCTAATCTATGTGTTTGATTCGTATGCTTCGATTGGATAATAAAATATTTTGGTGCTTCGATTGTTTATGTCTCATTCGAACCTAATATATATATCTAATTTAATAATTTTATTTTATTGTATCTTACCTAATTAATATTGTCTTTTTATTTTATTTAGCCTAACTTAATAGTTTTTTTTTATTATAATTTGTCTAATTCAATAATTTTCTTTTAAACTCTTAATATATAAATATAAATAAGTCATATATAATTAGTAGAAAAAAATTTAAATTAATTATTTTAATTAAAAGATAAATTACATATCAAATAATTTTAATTACAAAAGAAAAACTTATTTATGAAAATAATTAAATAAATTATATTTATAATAAAAGTTGAAATAATTTATTTTTGAGATTTTAAGTATTCTGTATATGTAATTATGATATACTAGTTCGAAACCCGTGTTTACGCGGGCTCTGATAAGAAAAATATAAAATTGTAACATTTATTAAAAAATGTTAATTCCAGAAAGTGGATATTAAATATAAAGTTAAAAAAAAAAATCTCTTCACTTTAAATTTTAAAATATAAATCATCTTATTATTACTATTATTAAAATTTTGAATAGTATAAAAAAAATATTTTAGTTCATAAAAAAAACTTATCGGACAATATGTACTTAACAAATTGTGAAACACTTTCTTGTACACAATATTTCATAGTTCGGTATCCCGCGTATTACGCGGACATTGCGAAAAAAAATATAAAAGCGCATAATTTATAAAAAAAGAATTTATTCTTAATCACGAATATACAAATAAATTAAGCAAAACCTATTTCTTGTCCTGAATATGCAATTCCATAAAAATATACAAATACAAACCTCAAGGGATTGAGAAAATTGATTCAAAACTTTCTATATAATTAAGAAAAATATAAGAAATGCAAATTTAAAAGAAAAACATAAAATTTATTAAAAAAAAAAATTAAGAATATGAATTATTAATATTAAAAAGAACAAAGTGTTGTTCACTTTAAATTATGAGAACTTTTTTGTGAATTAAGAATGTGAATTATTAACACTAGATTTTCTTTTGACAATTTTCCGCATCTAGTGCAGTACCTGTGTGTGTTACACACGACATTTCTTAAGAAATGTTTTTTTAAAATATAGTTTAAATGCAAGATTATTAAAAACAAATTCAACATTAATTATTTTAATATCTAAAAATGTTAGATATCAATATCTCTTCTATGTCTTGGTTAATATTGTTGGTCGATTTGCGACCTTGGTCTTGTTTGACTCGCTTATCGTCCTTATCATCACCAAACCACTCGTTCTCCTTTATAATTTATTGACCTATGGGTCCTTCATTAAAAAAACATATTTATGCTTGATATTTATTTTTTGTAATTTAGAGAATTAAAAGGCATATTGAAATTATGTAAATTTAGAATACAGTCTTTAACATATTTTAGAATTTTGAAAAATCTATAATTATAAATATATTAAAATGTCAAAATATTAAATAAATATCGAGCTAAAATAGTCATATCAATCTAAATTTTCTTCTTCCTTTATATATGATTTTAGAATAAGGTTATAGTGATTTAGAACCTTCAATTTTGTTAAAAAAGAAAATACCAATCACACACATTCAAGAACACAAAAGGCTGGTTATTATTTTATTGCAACAAAAAACCTTTTCAATCACCAACATAAAAGGCTAGATCCTAAAGTTTCGGGTAATAATCAAATTTATTTAAGTAAATTTCTCAAAAAAGCCACGATTAACCCGAAAAAAATAATGGACGAATTAATTTTCCTTTTTCGGTGAAAAATCACAAATCACACACATTCAAGAACACAAAAGACTTGTTTATGATTTTATTTTTAACCAAAAAAACTATTCAATCTACCAACTTCACATTTACGAGAAATATACTACAATTTTTTGTAACTAACTAATTGTTATTATGAACTAAAGTATTTTTCAAGATTTGTTGTTACTTTTGAACACATTTGCATTCAAAGACACTTTTGAGATCACACTGCTATATAGATATTGGTGACCATTTGAAATTCTATTTTCAATTCTTTAAAAATACATGTTAAAAAAAAGAAGCTTTCTAAAAAAATCACCATTTGAGTGTGAGCCATATTTACAATGACATTAAAATATTTTAATGACAATCCATATGGATACCATTAAAAAAACAGAACTCACAAGTTTGCAGAACAAAGGGTGTTAGCTCCAGGTTAGAGGACTAAAAGATCGCACTTATTCAAGACACCGAGTACAAAAGATTACGATTATTCAAGACACTGAATTCAAAGAGGTTATCATCTTTTTTACAACACTTAATCAAGACACTGAATTCAAAGAGGCTGTGGTCTTTTTTTACAACACGGGGTTCTCACTTGAAAAGAAAAAATGCTGAATTACTAATGACAACAATTTAAACGTCAAAGTCAACAAATCTCACAGTACATGAATCTCGCACAAACACGTCAGTCCTAGAAAAACAACATTAACCAACACGCATAGTCGCTACCGATTGGCTTTATTACTCGAATCATCTCTCTTCGGCTTCAACCATCTGCACGTTTTAAAAGTACAAAACAACCCATCAACAACAAATGTGAATAGTGTAAAAACATTGTTCAAAAGTGGTAGAAATAGTTTTTACTCACCTTTTGAAGTGTACGGACTCCTCGAAGAGAAATTAGAAGATGCCCTCGGAATCGAGATGGACAACTGGGTTGAGGAGAAAATATTCTTGTGGGACCCACCATCATCATTGTCCAGAGAGGACCTCGATTCCTTAGTTGTCGGCCACTCACTAAAGAAAGGAAGGATCGCATGTTGCTCCTGCTTCACGGGGCCTGGAGAATCAAGCTCACTCCCTAAAAAGAACGATCACAAACCTTAATGGCATTTACTAACCCAGCACGACCCTCTGCACTCAAAGCTGCGTAAAGCTTCATTATAACAATCAAAGGAATTCATTACATATATCAATTAGGAACCTATAAGCATAAACCCTATCATTGTTAGTTACTTGCAACTATATATACATACACAAAAATATCAAAACACCTTCAATCTTAACAACCACTTTGCTTCACATTATAATTAATTAAGTATTTAATTTATAGGGCTTAACACCAACAATGTAAAAAAGAAATAAAAGAACAATGCAGAAAAGAAAAAGGAAAAAAAGTAGCAAACCAAAAAGAGAAATGCTACAAAGAAAGAATGGTTCATATTCATACAAAAAAAAAAAGTAATTCACCTCATGATTAGAAAGTATTTCACTACTAACTTGAACTCGTTCGACAAGAAGAACTAACATATATTTCAATTTCAAATTCTTGGCAAGATTCGATCAATCAATTTTGTTTGAATTAGGTGAGAAAAGAGAAATTGGAGATAGAATTACTGCAACTGGTAGGCACCTTTTGGCAAGGTATTTTTTACTGTGTAAAGTTTTGCATTAATCTTAATATAATCACTTAAATTCCATTTGATAATATCATATGTGATCATACAGAAAATAAAAATAAAAAATTCAAAGATGACTTCTTTTTTCATGAAGAAGAAGACAAAAATTGGGAACCCATCCACCACAAAAATTCAAATATTTTTTTTCCAATGATTAATAAACCCTCAAGCATCCTCCTAAGTAAAGCCACTAAAAAACCTCATAACCCTCATGTATAATGAACATCATTGCAGAGCAACAAAAAACCACACAAAGCATAAATCAAATGGTCGATCACCATAAGAACTTACGCAAAAATACCTCCCAGATGGATGGCCAACCAAAGCATGCTGGTAATCCCCATAAATATATAAATCCCAATAATCCCCATGGACTGAAATTATAGGCAAAAAAGAGGGCACAAAAAATCTGAATTACGCTTTCAATGAAAAAAAGATATCGAGGGGGGTATTTGTAATTTTCAATGAAAATGGGTCTTTTTGCAATTAGGCTAAACCTCAGGGGTATTATGAGAAATAAGCAAAATACCCAAGTGGTTTGTGGCAAACTGCAACTCTATGTTGTCCTTAGACAGCTCGAACGATGGCATCATTACTCCTGCATTATTACTGACAGCAGAAATCAAACCAAATAATCTTAGAAAATTTACAAATATGACCTCGGTGTTTAAAAGCTTCTTTCAAAACTTGGACGCAAATTTTCGAACAGATGCCAATGAACTGAGATCTAACTCCTTGAAAGCAAGTTCATGATTACCAACCAAGAAATAATAAAACTGTAAAATATGCTCCGAATAATCATCTTAGCAGGTTAAGCAAGAGTTGAGATTTATTATTTATTTTCTCAATTAAAAAAAACAAAAAAAAATTAACACCACACATAGAGGCTAAGATTTTTTTAAAAAAATAATAATAAATGAACGATTGTTCTTAATTAAATTAAAAATTATATAGACTTGAGGCTGAATGTATATTCCCGCCGTAACCTTTGCTCTGTTCCTCAAAAGTATACGGCAAAGTAACTCAATTAAAAAATAATGATGATAATAAAAAGTAAAAAGTTTGAACCTGTAACAATGTCGGTGAGCCCGGAACCTGTGACAACAAAGGGGGCACAAAAAATCTAAAAAATATTAAAAAATGGATCGAAAAAAAAGCATAAAATATATATCGCAATTGCTTCAACATTTTACAGATTAACACAGATCTTCATCAGAAAAATCCAAATTTGATGGGGAATCGAAATTGGAATGGAGGAGAGAATTTAAAATAAAAAAAAACAATTAATCTTGGTCGAATTTGGAATGGAGAAAATTATTTTCGGCTATATATGCGCAATTATCGGCTATATCGGCTATATGAATTGAAAAATAAATCCCTTGTAAAAAAAACAATAATTCAAATGTAAAATCTGTCTTTGCAAATCATAAAAAAAAATAACAATTCAAATGCCGAATCTGTCTTTGCAACTTTATTTTATGCGAAATCAGGAATAATTAATCCTTCATATTAATAGCATGAGAAATATCGAAGGACAATTACCTTCATATAGCCAAATCGCTATGAAAAAAATTGATGGTTAGGCTTCAGAAAATATCAAGAAGAAGAACTATAAAAAAAACAAACAAAAACAACAACAACAAAAAAAAACAAAGAAATAAAATCGTAATTTAGGTTGCACAAACTATAGTTTTTGTTAGGATTAAAGGAATGAAAAATGAAAAATAAAATGTTTGCAGAAGAAAAATAATAATAATGAAGCGGCGCAAGAGAATGAAAGAGGGATGCACAAACCCTAGTTTCTTAAGGAGACGGAAGAAAGAGAAAAAAAATACTATTTTATACACTAGCCAAAAATACAAAAAAGAAAGGATTTAATGTGAAATGTTGTGAGTTTGACATATCAGATTTTGAGTAAATAACAAAATGACACTTGTAAATTGAATTTATAAGGAGTTAACACCTCAGGAAGGTGCCAACAGAATTAACAAATATGGTTGATTTGCAGTAACTGGAGTATGTAACTAAAAATTACTAATGAATTCATTCTAAATATAAAAAAATAAAATTATTTAATGATAATTAATTAATATTTATTAGACAGTGGCACAATGCGAGAATGCTTGAGAGTGTGACACATTTTGAAATTTTCAAAGTATGTAACTATAATTATTAACAAAATTAATATAAACAATAAAATAAAAAATAATTTAATAATAATTAATTAATATATATTAGAGACGGGTTGAATATGTGACATCTTTTGAGTTTTTATAAGTATGTAACTATAATTATTAATGAATTTATTCTAAATATTAAAATATAATATTAATTAATAATTATAATAATTAATAAATTGAATATGGCACGGATTGAGACACATAAATTCAAAACTTTGTAATTTCCACAAATAAACTTTATATTTAGTTTTTTATAAATCCCATGTAATACACGGGTGTTAAATATATATATATATATATATATATATATATATATATATATATATATATATATATATATATATATATAACGTGAAGAAAATATTCAACTAAAAACACTTTTGTTTTGTATATCATTTTTTGTTATGCAATATTGATCTTAATTTGTAAATCGTGAATAAGTAATTTGATATATTTTCATATAAATTATAGAATAAACAAATATGTGATGAACATTAAAATATTTCAAATGTTCTTTAAAATTCGGATTAAGATAAATAAAGGAAAAAATAAACAAAAATAACAAGTTCACGACAATAAAAGGGGAGAGATGAAAGAAATAGTATGAACTTCAATTTAACAATAATATGAGAGAGTTGATGAGATGAAATGTATGATGTGGACCATTAAATGCAATTTCATGGCATTAGGAGAGTTAATAAGTTACTATTGCATTATAAGTTGGGAAATGACTATGGTGCATTTACACTCACCGTTATCAATAAATAAGTGAATAATAATATAATCACAACATCGTAGAATCTTCTTATAAGTTGTATATATATATATATATACAACTTTTGAGAATTGCTAGGTGATAAATATATTTTATATTTTTCACTATTGTTTTAAGAACACTAGAACACATACGACCCAAATGTCTATTTATTATATAGCTATTTTTAAATATACCCATCACTTTCTCTCGATATTTTATTCACTCACACCATACATAAACACACACAGACAAAGGAGCACACAGACGTGCAAAGGCGCATACACACAAACTAAACACACGAACACCAACGCGACAATTGTGAAAGAAAACAAGATTGCATTAAACCATGTTGCCAAACGCCTTTTGGACTGTTCGACCAACTAGATTGTGGGCTACTTTCTGCTCCTGCTCAAAACAATGGCACTTGAGCACTCGTATGACTTGTTAAAATAATGCTCACATTAATATATGTATACACGTAGGATTTGGAACCTACGTAGTGCTCACGTGCCACTATTTTGAGCGGGAGTCATAAGGAGGAGATGGAAAGTCAATTTTACACCTTATATGTTAGCGTGCATGTCACACGAGTGACATTCGGCTAGAATTTCTAACAAAAATGGGAGTTTAGGAGGTTAGGTAATTTGCATGCAAAAAAAGTTTAGGAGGCAAAGTGTCAAAATGACCATAGTTCAGGAGGTAAAAAATATTCTCTAATTATTATTACGTTATTTTGTATTTTAATGTTTATATAAATTCGTTAATAATAATACTTACATACTTTGAAAACCTAAATGGATGTCACACTCTCAACTCGTGTCGCATTGTCCGATGTCTAATCAATATTTAATAATAATAATAATAATAATAATTATTATTATAATTATAATAATTATTATTATTATATAATTTTATGTTTTTATGTTAGATTGAATTCATTACCAATATTTAGTTACATACTTAGATTATTTCAAATAAATCTTAATTTGCCTATATATAATATTTAAAATTACAAAACTAAAATCATATTAATATTTAGGAAAACTCTATGGTGCCTTAAAGGGCGTCACGCCCTCCCACCCCTCTTCATTTATAATCATAGATCTCTTAATATAAAAATCTTAAAATTAATCTAATGGTCCCTATTAAATCACATTAAGTGAAAAATATTGCCGTAAAGGCACCGTAGAAGTTTCATAATATTTATTATAAACACTACTTATTTATAATTTCATAATAATTTTTAATTAAAATTATATCTTATGTATTTATCTTTTAATTAAAGTAACTAATTTAGATCTCTTCTACTAATTTTATATGACTTATTTGTATTTTTATATTAGGAGAATAAAAGAAAAATATTGAATTAGACAAAATATAATAATAAAAAATTATTAAATTAGGAAAAATATAATAAAATGAAAATATTAAATTAGGTGAGATACAATAAAAGGAAAATATTAAATTATGTAGATATTAGGCTAAGATGAAACCCAAGCAATCGAAACACCAGAACTTTTTATTTGTCAAACAAAGTATGCGAAGTAGACACACGCATATTTTGCGGGATTTGCAAAGAGTAATATTCATTAAAAATACCAAAAGAATAATATTGAAAATGGTACATACAAATTGTAACATTCTTTGTTTTGTTTTCACAGTAAATAATTCTTACACACAACTCAGAACATTACTTGTTCTAATTACAGTAAGACTGATTTTCAGAATTAAGAATTTTGCAAGTTTTTTACCGTGAATCACGAAATTAGTTGTGATACATCAAGAATATTATTTGTTCTAATCACAGTAAGACTGATTTTCAGAATATATAATTTTTAAGTTTTTTTACATTAATTCACGAAATTAGTTGTAAAGCATATCAAAATACATTAAACTTGACGAGGAAACCTGTATAAAATTGAGTTTGAAAAAATATAAAATATACAACAACCTCGTGTTACATGTGAATATGTGATATAAAAAATTAAATTTTATAAGACACTGATAATTTTATTGAGAAAATACTTGTAGTATATGTAATGATATTATTATTATTATTATTATTATTATTATTATTTTTGCGTAAGATACTAATTTGTTCATGCAGATATATAATATATGTATCAATGCATTATATTTGAATTAGATAAAGAGATTTTGAATATATTTAATATTTATTTTTCTAGGCATAATAATTTATTATTAGTATTAATATTATGTTATCTTTTTTGTTTCACTTTGTTTTTATTTTTTATTTGGTGTAACAATAGTTTTTCATATATATTTTTAATATTATTTTCAATTTACTATATTGGGATTAGATAAAAAAATTTTAGGTTTATAATTTTATATTTACTCCGTTTTGTAATAACTTTATATAACTCATATTTTTCTTATATAAATATTTAGAATTATAATAAAATTACTTCAACTTTTATTGTAAATAAAAATTAATTCAACTTATATAGATTTTTTCAAATTAGATATAAATTTTTTATATTTGTATATTAGAAGAATAAAAGTAAGATATTGAATTGGACAAAATATGTTAAAGAAAATATTATAATAGGTAAGATGTAATAAAAGAAAAATATTGAATTAGGCWAAATATAWTATTAKGAAAGTATTAAAGTAGGTAAATATATAAAAAGGAAAAATACTAAATTAGGTCAATATTAGGCTCGGATGATACCGAAGCACCAGAATTTTTTCCAAAGCTAACGAAGTATGGGAAGCAGACACACAAAATAAGAGGATTTTGCATTAATATATATATACAGGGGAGATTTTAATTAAATCGAATGTTCAATTAGTAGAGTAGATTTCATTAGAATATACCATACTAAAAAATAAAATAAAATAAAATAAAAATGCATATATCATACTGAAAATAAAATAAAAATTCAAATAAAATAAAATGTTGGTAAAGAATTTGATTCATGACTGTCTAATCAAAATCAAACGAAATCGCTAACAAATCACCTGACCTTGTTCGCAGTCCACGGGAAAGAAACTGAGAAATAAGGCAACCAACAGACCATATATCAGACTGAGAGTACTCTAGAATTTTCGAGAATAGAATTTACAGAGACCAATTTCAATTGAAGAAAGAAAATTCAATCATCATCTGGTAGAAAAACGCTAGACGAAAAGGAGAACAATAAAAAACCTAGCCTTGGCGCTTTGATAATTTAGCGTAACTCAGTGAAAAAAAATGGAGAAACAAGGATCGGGCTCGCGGGAACTACAGTGCGTGGGGAGACTGGAAATCGCGAGGCCCAAACCCGCCGGCTTTCTATGTGGATCCATACCCGTGACCACCGAGGAGCCTTTTCATGATTTCACCTCTGTCGCGCTCGTTCCCTCCTCCGATACGTATGTAAATTATCGTGTTTAAATAATAGCTGTGCAACGTTGCTTTTGCAGTTCCATGGCTTCCTTTTTCGAAATAATTGTTAGTTGTGTTTTCCTGCAACTGAAACTGAAATTGATTTTTGGACCATTTGGTTTGGTGGTTTGTATTTCTCTGTTGTTTGGATTAAGAGAAAAAAAAATGTCTAGGTAAATTGATCAATTAGTGGCTTGTTGAGATATTGGTGAATTATATAAATAGAGGGGAGTTGGTGTTTTTTTTGTAATGGTACAATTAATGTGTTGATAATGGTGTGGTATGGTATGCCTTTTGTGCTTGAAGTGATTATGCTTACTGTAAAGTAGGATTGGTAACTTGTAGTTTCAGTTTTGTTTTAGGGATTATTTGGTTAGAAATTCAGAATTGGTTGCGAGTTATGTTATTAGATATCTTCAATTAGTATAATCTAGAATGGATTTTCTATTCTCCTGGAATCTGTAATAACTTAAATGAAACACGTGTCACGTTTATGAGTTATTTCGTGTTCATTTAATTGAACTTTGATAACATAGGGTAAGAGCTCCAAGGTATCGGATGATCCCAACAGAAACAGATCTGAACGCGCTTCCTTTACTCTCAAGCATACCGGAAAAAGTGCTACCAATTGCAGCCGCGCAGTTAGAGAGAAACGAAGGTATTATTTATTCCCATTCCTAGAATTATTTCCATTATTAGAGCTTGGGCCCCACAAGAAAAATTCAAAATAATGAACACACGTTATTTTGTTTTTGTTTAAATGGCTGATCAACACATTTGACAAGCTGCAATTTGATTGTTACGTTTTTGCTGATGCTGGCAGATACACCCTGGCAAGGTGGGGCCCCTATCATGTCAAATCTTGCGAGGAAAGGTGAAGCTCTTGCTGTATCTGGTTTAGTAGACTATGGTGATGAGATAGACGTAATTGCCCCTGTTGATGTTTTAAAACAAATATTCAAGATACCATACTCCAAGGCTCGAGTGTCGGTTGCTGTTCACCGTGTTGGACAGACACTTATCCTGAATAGTGGGTAGGTTTCTATGCATATTACATTTTGTAATCTTTTGAATGCTGTTAGTTTTCTGAAAAAGTTTTCTGCAGGCCCGATATCGAAGAGGGAGAAAAACTTATGCGGAGACAGAATCGTCAGCCAAAATGTGCAGACCAGTCCTTGTTTTTGAATTTTGCTATGCATTCGGTAAGAATGGAGGCCTGTGATTGCCCACCAAGTCACAATACTTCATCAGATGAGCAGTTTAAACCATCCATATATCCCAATGAGTACATGCCAAGTGACGGGTCAATCGAATCCTCGGACCATTCGGGCATTGTACAAGGTCAACAGGATTTCCCACAGGCTGGAAAGGAAAATCTGGTTTGGGGGAAGAAGAAAAATAAGAGACACAAGGGTCATGAAACTGTAAAGAAGGTCTCAGAAGTTAAGGAAAAGCCAAGGTGCCCGGTTCAAGAATCTGAAAAGTATAGAAAAGTCGGCGATGATGGCTTTTTAAGAGTGTTGTTTTGGCAGTTTCATAATTTCCGTATGCTTCTGGGTAGTGACTTGCTCATCTTTAGCAACGAGAAATATGCAGCTGTGAGTTTGCATTTGTGGGATGTCTCGCGCAAGGTGGGTATGAAACAATAATGATATCTTTGCCCCCCACATTCAATTTATTTTTTCCTCTCTCTCTCTCTTACGACACAATAATAAAATCTGGATTCTCGGATTTGTGAACTCTATTTTCTGTGCGCTTATCCAATTTTATTTACAGGTCACCCCATTGACATGGCTTGAAGCTTGGTTGGACAACTTTATGGCTAGTGTTCCCGAACTGGCCATCTGTTATCATCAGGATGGTGTTGTTCAAGGTTATGAGCTTTTGAAGACTGATGATATTTTTCTATCAAAGGGCATATCAGATGATGGTATTCCTGCTTTTCATCCCCATGTTGTCCAACACAATGGTCTTTCAGTTTTGAGGTTCCTTCAGGAGAACTGCAAGCAAGACCCTGGTGCTTACTGGGTACAAGTTTTTTTTTTGGTTGATTGTTTGCTCTGAACTTGTTATTATTATTCATCGTATGATTTGTCTCAATTTTTAATTAATTAATGCAGCTCTATAAGAGTGCTGGAGAAGATGATATCCAACTTTTTGATCTTTCAGTCATCCCCAAAAACCACACGGCTGATAATTCTCATGATAGCTCCGGTTCGTTGCCGTCTTTGATTTATAGAGGAAGAAGTGATTCCATACTCTCTCTGGGTACTCTACTGTATCGTATTGCACACAGACTTTCTCTTTCAATGGTATGCTGCAAATGTCCGGTAATTAATTATCTTTATGTTCGCCATCCACTGTTTATTGATTATCCTTTTGTTGTAGTCTTCTAATAACAGGGCGAGGTGCGCAAAGTTCTTCCAAAAATGTCTTAGTTTCCTGGATGAGCCGGATCATCTGGTATGTTCCCTCATAAAATGATACTGATTGAATTTATTATTATTATTATTATTATTATTATTATTAATTATTACTACTATTTTTTTCTTGTTACAATTGTGACTGTGTGTGTGTTGAATATAGGTGGTGCGTGCACTTGCTCACGAACAATTTGCGAGGCTCCTCTTAACCTACAGCGAGGAGTTAGAGCTGACATCGGCAGCTCTTCCAGTGGAGTCCGAAGTTATCATTTCCGATGCTGAAGAAGAGTCATTTGAGATTGCTAATGGGTTGCCCACATCAAGTGTACAAGATATTGTCTATCCTCCCGTTACAGCTGTCAAGCAGCTTGAAAATCCAGAATGCGTGCAGTTTTCTGAACAAGAAAATTCTGCTCAAATGTTAATTAAAGAAGAAGTATCAGATGTGGCAGTGGAAAACGAGAAACTTTCAAGTGTCAGTGATAATGACGTTTCGGCCCCTGATTTATTAAAAAATCCAGATGATGTGGTCCAGACAGTTGTTGATCCTTTATCCTCCAAACGGGCTGCTATACATCATGTTTCTCAAGCCATCAAGTCTCTCAGATGGACACGTCGGCTGCAGACTACCAGACCCGAGCTGAACCTCGAAACTGAACCCGAGGATGATTTATTACCTTCGGCGGTCGATTTCTCTGTCTGTGCCTGTGGGGACCCCGACTGTATTGAAATTTGTGATATCCGTGAGTGGCTCCCAACGTCAAAATTAGACGATAGATTGTGGAAACTTGTCTTATTGCTCGGAGAATCTTATTTGGCCCTTGGCCAAGCATACAAGGACGACGGCCAGCTGTATCAAGCCTTGAAGGTTGTAGAATTGGCTTGTTCGGTCTATGGTTCTATGCCTCAAGACACGAGATTTATTTCTTCCATGGTTCCTAGCTCATTAGCTAGAGTGAAAAGTGAAAAGTCAAAGTCTTCTATACGCGACGATGTATTTACTTCTAATTACCTCTTCTGGGCCAAGGCTTGGACATTGGTCGGGGATGTGTTTGTCGAGTTTTACTTGATGAAGGGTCAAGAGGTCTCGGGGCAAAGAGAAATGAAAGAATGCGCCAAGGACTTGAAAATGCCACCTGAGGTGTTAAAGGAGTTTGTAAGGCTGAAGAAGAAGATGTGTCAATTGAATCGTAACTGCACTTCATGTTCTTTAATAAATTGCAGTTGTCGAAGTGATCGGGCAAACAGTGGCAGCAGTGCTAGCAGCAGTGCCAGTGACAGAAAATACTCCTCAAATTATAGCAGAAAGCAGAGCAAAAAAGCATACGGCAAAAACGACCGAGCTGAACAAATTAAGAATGAAACTTGTAGGGTTTCGGACGCTATGGAGGAAATGAAATTGGCAGGTGATGATTCTAAAGAGACGGATACTCTTCCAGAAACTTCTTCTGAAAGTGGGGGTATATTTAAATACTTGAGGTGTTCGATAACTGATGATGCAGATTATAATCTGTCTGTTGCTTTAAGCTGCTACGAAGAAGCTCGAACTGCCATGGGTGGGCTTCCTGTTAGTTCATCAGAACTACAATCTTTACTTAAAAAGAAAGGATGGGTGTGCAACGAACTCGGACGAAATAGACTGGAAACGAAAAATTTGAGCAAAGCTGAAAATGCTTTTTCTCAAGCAATCGATGCGTTTAGACAAGTAGGGGATTATACAAATGTCATTTTGATCAACTGTAATTTGGGCCATGGTCGACGTGCGATAGCCGAAGATATGGTGTTAAAGATCGAAAGCCTTAAGAAACACGCAATGTTCCAAAATGCGTATATTCAGGCGCTTGAGAGTGCCAAATTACAATACAGCGAAGCAATAAGGTTCTATGGAGCAGCAAAAACGGAGCTAAACGCTCGTGTTGAAAAAGCAGGTAATATGAAGAATGAAGTGAACACTCAGTTTGCGCATACGTATCTTAAACTTGGAATGCTACTAGCAAGAGAAAATTCCGTTGCCCAGATTTATCTTCCGGAAGATTGCTCGGCTTCTAGAAACCATGAAATATCGGCTAATGATGCAATTCGTGAGGCATTGGCTGTTTACGAGTCGCTGGGCGATTCGCGCAAGCAGGAGGCTGCGTATGCTTATTTTCAGCTCGCGAGCTATCAACGGGATTGCTGCTTGAGATTTTTGGGGTTGGATCAGAAGAAGAGTAATTTGGCTAAAGGTGACAATGGTGTGGGTCAGAAGGTGAAGCAGTATGCTTCGCTAGCGGAAAGGAACTGGCAGAAGTCTATTGATTTCTACGGGCCGAAAACACATCCTGTGATGTACTTAACCATTCTCATCGATAGATCAGCTTTGTTGTTTAGCCTCTCGAGTTATCTTCACTCGAATACGGTATGTTTTGTTTTTTCTACTCATGTCCCTCCAGTTTCGAGCGATGATCTTAATTTTTATAATGTACTATAATAATAATAATAATTATTATTATTCTGGATTGATTAAACATTGATACTAGAAGAACTGCCTCTGAGGATTAGCCTATTAGAAAATATCCAGCTCTCTTTCAAAATTATAAATACCTCCTTAAAGGTTAACAAATACCTCCTCTCGAGGGTGCAGTTTGTCAAGAGAAACAAACATCAAGGGGGCATTTGTAAATTTGAATGATAATTTCTCCCTTGGTCCGCCTAAGGCAGTCTTGAAGAAAAAAGCACAGATTAAGAAAATATAATAAATGTAGTTGTGATTGTAATTTTTTGGCTATTCTTCCTACTTTGCCCTTGCATTAAATATAATTTTTACCTTTTTAACTTTTAGTACTCCAATAAAACAAGCTGGATTAAATAGGGGCCTTTTAGTCTTTGTTGTGTAATTAATACACTTTTTTTTTTTTAATCTTTTTTGTGTTAGTGCGCTTGTAATTAGTACTCTTAAAAGGATACAAGCCTAAAATTTGGGACAGACGAAAAAGGAAAACGAGGCTATCTTAGACGGAGGGAGGGAGTAGTTTTTTTTTTATTTTTTTTTTTATTTTTTAAATAAGCCAAGTCTCAGGAATAGTATTTGTAATTAACCCTAAAATATAAGATCGATTTTGGCAAGTAGACAATATATTTTCACACAAGATCATCAAACAAGTTATCATGTTTAGTAGTCTCTCTCTCTCCATTGTTTTCTGTAATCTGCTTAGCTGTTTTTTTTTCTTTTCCAAATTTGAATTTCGAGTGTAATATACTTATTTGTTGTTTTGCTCGTGTCCCAGATCCTTGAATCAGCCCTAACTCGCCTGCTCGAAGGACGTTTTGTATCTAAAAATACGTCTTTGACTAGTGGGAACCCGGAGGTATGTGCTAAATTCTGGCGCCAGTTGCAAATGCTGTTGAAGAGTATGGTGGCCACAGCACGTTCGACAAAAGCAAACAAGTCTTCTTCGGTCAATTCTCAGCAATCTCTTCCTACTAAACCCACTGATGCTAAAAAGCTGTCCGAGCTTTACAAGATGTCGTTGAAGTCCTCCAATTTCAGTCAGTTGCATATGATGCACACTCTGTGGACAGCACAATCACATTAGTTTTATTGCAATTGATTAATATCGAGACTGGTAATATCCATAAAGTATATGATCCTTGTTGTAGGACAGCTTGCCTTTTATTATTTGTTTATTTATTTATTTTTTTAATCTTTTTAATTAGAATGTTGTTTGTTAAGGACGCCTTGGTACAGTATACATCGTACAATTATTATTATTATTATTATTATTATTGTTGTTGTTATTGTTGTTGTTGTTGTTGTTGTTGTTGTTGTTGTTGAGATAGACAATTGTTTTGCCTGTTAGTTTCAACTGCAAGAGAGTAAAAACAGGCCTGATCTGATCTGTGCGCCTGCATATTTTAAAATGAATCGTGCGTGGTGTTGAGCATGATTTTGTAGAACACGGTGTTGACATTTTATCCATGAGTTGGTACATTGGATATATTTGAATGTAAAAATTAATTGTGCTGATTTTGTAGTAACACGGTGTTGACATTTTATCCATTTGAGTTGGTACATTGGATGTATTTGAATATAAAAATTAATTGCATGTTATTTTCTAAAGCAAAAAACTGTCATTTATGAGATAACTTATTAAATCAGAAAGTAAAGCTACGCAGCGAACATAATAAGAAAAAAAAAAGTAGGTAGTTTTGATATTATAATTTTGAATTTCTCTTTGTATATTACAGAAGGGGAACCCTATGATTTAATAAATGTTTCGTATACAATTATCACATCATTCAATATAATTGAAATACAAGATGAAATAAGAAATCTAATATGATCTTTACCAACCAAATAAACCTTGTAAACGGAATTAAAAAAAATAAAAATCTAGTGTGGCCTCGACCAACTAGACCAACCACATAAAAAAACTTGTAAATTAAGCACTCATCAACGTGAACAAATTTATTTCGTGAATTAAAAATCCCAAATCCATTTATTTATCATTTTCTTTTTTTCGAACGACACAACATTCAAACTTGGATGGTGTGCATAAACAAACCATCTATATATTCTCAAAGCACAAAAACCGGGTGGCAAAACACAACTTTTCAAAGGCCCCACCACCACTAACCCCGCCAAATTCCGTTGACCAAAAAACCAAATGTTAGTTACTTTCCTATAAAAAAACAATAACAGAAATAGAAAAAAACCCATAACTAACCATTTTCCCTTCTTCAATCAATCCCCCCAAACTCAAAATTCAACAAACCAAAATCCAAAAAAAAAAAAAAAAAAAAATCCAAAAAAAAATGAAGAAATCTTCAGGATCATCCTCAAGGCCTTCGTCCGCCGTCCCTCCCATACCAAACCCCCGACTAAGAGGACCATTACAACCTCGGGCGCAAATTAGGTCAAGGTCAATTCGGTACAACCTATCATTGCGTAGAAAAGGCGACCGGCATCGAATACGCGTGCAAATCGATCCCGAAGCGCAAGCTCTTGTGCCGGGAAGATTACGACGACGTTTGGAGGGAGATTCAGATAATGCACCATCTGTCTGAGTATCCGAACGTGGTTAGGATCAAAGGGACTTATGAGGATAATGTGTTTGTGCATTTGGTTATGGAGCTGTGCGCCGGGGCGAGCTTTTCGACAGGATTGTGCAAAAGGGGCATTATAGTGAGAGGAAAGCTGCACAGCTTATGAAAACAATTGTAGGTGTGGTTGAGGCTTGTCATTCTTTAGGGTGATGCATAGGGATCTCAAGCCCGAGAATTTTCTGTTCGATTCGGCTGATGAGGATGCCAAGCTTAAGGCCACCGATTTCGGTTTGTCCGTTTTTTACAAGCCAGGTATGGAATATATATATATTTTTTTAAATCCATTTGATTTTTGAATTTTTGAGATTATTAATGTGAGAAACTCAGAGATGGGAACTTTTTTTTTTTTTGGATTGTGCCAAAATTTTTTGATTTGGATTTGTGATTGTGATTAATTCAGATCAATATTTGTAGATAGTCTGCAGTTTTTTTGTTTTTTTTTTAATTTAAAGGTATTTTCTCACATTTATTAGTGAATTGAGATGCAAGTAGGCAAAAAGAAAAAATAAAAATAAAAATTATACATACAGTATACAGATAACTATCAATAATTGCAAAAAAGAAAAACACCCAATTTTCTTTCGATATTACAAAACCCCCCATTGTCAATGTTTTTTGTTATAAAGTTTTCACCTTATTGATGGGCTAATTCATAACATAAATATAAACCTGAAAATTATACATACAGATAACTATAAATAATTGCAAAAAAAACTAAATTTTCTTTAGTAATTACAAAAACTCTCCATTGACACATGTTTTTCTTCTTACAAATTGCATCTTATTGAGGGGCTACTTTGTAAAACAAAATACAAAACTTGTAATGGCTTGGGGAGAATTTGTAATTATAAATATAATTGGATTTTTTTTTTTTATATGCTAAACATAACTTTGAAGCTTTGAAGGAAGCTTTCAACATCTATAGACGAAGATCGTATTTTCATGTACAATGATTTAAAAAAAAAAAAAGTGATTTTCAGCTTATTATTGACTATTGCTTCCCAAACATGGCCTTTAATTCCAGGACAATATCTTTCTGACGTCGTTGGAAGTCCTTATTACGTTGCGCCTGAAGTGTTGCACAAATACTATGGGCCCGAAATTGATGTATGGAGTGCTGGTGTTATTCTCTACATATTGTTAAGTGGGGTCCCACCTTTTTGGGCAGGTAATCCTTTTATTTGTGTAAATTACAAATTGACCCTTAAAGTTTAGCTTAGTTACAAACAAGTTCAGTTATCTTCCAAAGTTGTGAATAGAGACCTTGTTTTTTTTCTCTCTTAATGTTTAAATGTATCTAAATTGTTTTAACTTGCAGAAACGGATAATGGGATCTTCAAACAAATTTTAAAAGGGAAGATAGATTTTGATTCCGAGCCATGGCCTCACATTTCAGACAGCGCAAAGGATCTTGTAAGAAAGATGCTTGAAAGAGACCCCAAAAGCCGCATTACCGCCCATGAAGTCTTATGTGAGTAAACAAACAGTTTAATTACAAAAACTACCACTAAGATTTAGCTTAATTACAAAAAAGCCCAACTGTCTTGAAAATTTATAAATCCTCCCCTACATGTGTTCCCCTCTCACAAATTTAACCCTTTCAGGGTATTTATAAATTTGAAAAACAACTGGGTCGTTTTGTAATGAATTAAACTTCAGAGTCAATTTTGTAATTATTCCTAATTCGGATATGTAATTTGAACATAGACCAGTATCAAGTGCTTATTATTTTTGCTTTGTTTATTCTTGTTATAAGATCTAAATTGGATATTTTGTAAACAGGCCATCCTTGGATTGTGGATGACACAGTTGCACCAGACGAGCCCTTGGGATCGGCAGTATTGTGTAGGCTAAAGCAATTTTCTGCCATGAACAAACTCAAGAAGATGGCTCTGCGTGTACGTTTTTCCATGATCCTCCACTGATTTTAATTATATTTGTTTTTTTATAAATAGTTCTTGAAATAATTTCAGTCGTTATTAATAATCCATGCATGTTGCAAATGTAAATTTCAGGCTAAATTGAAAATTTAGTCATGTAGATAAAGAAATTATGATTTGCAGAAAAGCCCCCGTAATTTTCAAATATTAAAAAAAACTACAAAAATCGAGTTTTTTAAATAAAAACAACAAAAACACAGGCGTGACAATGCGGTCACTCTTAATCCATGCAGGTTATAGCCGAAAGACTATCAGAAGAAGAAATTGGCGGATTAAGACAGCTATTCAAAATGATCGACACAGACAACAGCGGATCGATAACATATGACGAGCTCAAACAAGGTTTGAGAAGAGTAGGCACTGAACTAAATGATTGTGAGATCAAAGCACTAATGAGCGCGGTATATTTTCTTCATGTATTAATTAAAAAATAAAAAATACTCTCGACATTATATTACCAAAAAAAAAAACTCTCTTTCAAATTACAAATATTCCCAAAATATTTTTTCAGAAAATGCAAATAACTTTTTAAGATTTAGAAATATAATTTTGAATTTTCTTTTTATTGTTAAGGATAGTTTTTGTAATTATCTAAAAATACATTATTTTTGTTACAGGCCGATACAGACAACAGTGGGACTATAGATTATGGCGAGTTTTTAGCTGCAACGTTACATATTAATAAGATGGAAAGAGAAGAAAATCTCCTTGCTGCATTCGCCTTCTTTGACAAAGATGGCAGCGGTTACATCACCATCGACGAGCTTCAGCAGGCCTGCAAAGATTTTGGCCTCGGAGATGTTAAGCTAGACGAGATTATTAAAGAAATAGACATAGACAATGTAAGTCAATTTTCGCAACTTACATATATGTTTTTTTTTGTTTTTTTTTGGGACATGAATCAGAAGCTACTTCTTGCATAAATGATAATTACAAAGATATCCTTGAAGTTCAGTCTAATTGCAATAACCCCCCAGTTATTTTTCAAAATTACTAATAATCCTTGAAATTTGATTTTTGTTTTAGTCTTACAAATTACACACTTAAGAGGGGTTTTCATAATTTTTAAAAGATAACTTGTTTTTTGTGATTAGACGAAACATTAGGGGTGACTTTGTAATTATTGCAAAGCTAGAAGTTATATCCTTGAGGCTCAGTCTAATTACAATGAAACCCTTTTCTTTAAATTTTACAAATCCCGACCTTAAGAGGGGGTATTTGTAATTTTTAAAGATAACTGGGGTTTTTTTGTAATTAGGCAAACTTTAGGGGTGACTTTGTAATTATTCAAAGTTGAAAATCTTGAAAACTGATGTTTGATTATATGATATTATATGAAGGATGGGCGTATAGATTATGGAGAATTTGCTACAATGATGAGAAAGGGTAATCCTGGGGTTGGTTCAAGAACAATGAGAGGCAATTTGAATTTTAATTTGGCAGATGCTCTACATGGCAAATCCAGTACTGAGGAATAGTAATTGGACACCATTAATTCTTGTTTAATCAATTTTTTTTTTCCTTATGTGTAATCTTGAATGAATCCCATGTTGCAGATATTTTTACTTCATTTAATCCTTAGCACAGAAAGCTCACAGCTGCTGCTATATATTGTTCCTTGTATTTTAGTAGTAGACATAAGAATCATTTTTTAAAATTGAAATTCCTTTTCATAATGTACATTTAGGAGAGTTTTACAAGTGAGGATTTTTATTTTTATTTTTATTTTATTTTGGCCAAAGAGTTTTTAAATGATCTGTGATCCAAACTAGGTCTTATTTTTTTTAGTACATAAGGAGGGGTGATGATGGTAGTCAAGCCAATAATCTGGTTTGGATAATTACAAAGGAACTCATGAGGTTTCGGGTGGTTATAAAAACTCCCCTAGAAATTTTACTATTTTAGAAAATTTCGTGATGTTTAATTAAATCTTAAATTTTAGATTGGTTAGTTGATTTTACGAAATTTGTTAACATCATCAGATATTTTAAAAATTACATCCTATAAATTTTCATTAGTGTTTCAATATCACAATTTCCAATTATGAAAATTAGAATCATGTTTGTTTAGAAATTTTCATAAGAAATCATCATTTTTACACTATTCATCACAAATCTATAATCATTCATCTTTTAGGATGTGAGATCCAATATTACCACCAAAATCTAATTAAAATGTTACTATTTTTAAATTATATATTTAATGAGACCCGTCATCTACAATCTTAATTTTATTATTATATATATTCTAAATAAATATTAAAATTAAATTCTACCACTATCAACTTTTAAAATATTATATAACTAAAAATATAATCAAAGTTGTTCATTCAAATATTATACGAAAACTAATAATCTCAATTATCACTTTTTCCAATCTAAATTGAAAAATGGCTTCGAAGCACACTCATACACTACCTCAGACCATGTATGGAATCATTTCTCGTTTCACAATTTCCAACTATTTCGAGAATTATAATTATTTTTGTTTGCTATATTTCATTGGAAACCATCATTTTCGATTTTTATTTTTCAAATCAAAATATTCAAATTTACCAATCACATCTGATCTTTAGATTGTGAGATCCCCTGCTACCATCAAAATCTATTTTAAAAATTATTATTTTTAAATTATAACTATCTAATAGGACCCACCATTTACAATTTTATTAATATTATATTATATATTCAAATTAAAGTATTAAAAATGGACCCCACCGCTAACACTTTTTAATTTATTATATAACAAAAAATATATTAAAAAATACTCATTCAAACATAATCTAAATTTTCACACGAAAATCAATAAATTTTCATTCATCACTTTTTTCACTGAGAAATTGAAAGTTGAAATGAAAACACGTCCTAAATAAATCTTGATAACATTAGCATATTAATTATTATGTGAATTCAACTTGAAATGAAATAAAATAAAATAAAATACAAATTTATTTATTCTACAAAAGGTCATGCATCAACGAAACCCGACCCATGTATCCATGATCCACATACTCAAGGGCAAAACCGTCATCTCACCTCAACAATGGATAGGATCATAGGATAATTGAGACCTCCCCAAATCAATCACCAACATCAAAATAACCATTCAGAAAATTTCTTCCAAGCTCAACTATGGCAGCTGCCCTTTCACTCTGCTCCTCTCTCACTTCAAAACTGCCTCACAATCAAACTCCGTCACCATTTTTTCACTCTAGAACCAATCTCTCTTTCCTGTCCCACTCTCTCTCCTCTCTGACGCTCGCCACGCGCAAACAATCCGCATTATCTTTCACCGTAAAATTAACAGATACCGAGGGTGCAGTTTCTGTGAGCGAGCCCGAAACCGAGAGCCCATCCCCGGAAAATGAGCCCGAAAACGAGCCCGCTGTTGAAACAGCGGAGGCAAAGCGTGAGGAAATTTTTGCTGTTGTGATGGTGAGTGGTTTAAGTATATTTCCCCCCCTTTTTTTGTATTTATTGGGTACTTCGGTGTCGAAGAACAAATTTAATCTGAATTATGATAGCCTAGGTAGTTCGTTTTGATTTTGTTTTTCTTTATGTTTTTGGGAATGTGCATGATTTTTGCTCCAGCGTTGTGATTATGCTGTTCTTGAGGGTTTACAGTAGTTTCTAGGACGTTGTTTTAATTTAATTCTATTTAATCATTTTTTTTGGTCCGAGAAAGAAATTAGTATAGATGTGTGTTTGATTTTTTTTTTTCTTCCTATTCTCTTGTCAAGGATACCAAATAATGTGGAGTTATATTCAAATATTTCTATCAAATTAGTTTATAATAGCTAATAGTTTCGATTTCTTCTCGACTTCGGAGTATTCATCTTTAAATGGTTAGTTTTGTAATTTACTGATGGTAAATATAGGCATTGTCATCTCATCTATTCAATTTAGCAAAGGTTTAATAATCAAGATTTTGAAATGCTTTTTGATATTTACTATCCGACATGTGGAATTGGGTTGATGAAAAACCTATTCAATGTTTTATTTCTTGCCATTTAATTTCAAAAGACTTCAATTTCTTGATAGCAAACACTAGTTTAAGTCTTCCTGAATTATTTCTTCTTTTTTTATTCTTTGGTATAGTATTTTATAAGAAAGTTTGTCATGGCCAAATAGATATGGACTTTGTTCCCAGGAAAGGGTAAGAAATTACAAAAAAAACATATGTTGTTATACTGTTGCAGCTCTAACCTTTCTCTATGGTACTTTTATTTGATTTGTATGAGGATTGTGTTATCTTTAGGTTTACTTTTTTTTTTCTTTGAATTACTGGTGATTGACTTGTTTGATAGTTTGTCTCTATTCGATGGTCATTGAAGCTGCACTTATTATTATTATTATTTTGAATTTAGTAGTCGACTTAAGATTTTTTAATTTTCTTTTGGTGTTCAACGTTTCTTAGGTTGGAGGTAGGCAATACATCGTATTCCCTGGACGTTATATCTACACTCAGAGGCTTAAAGGTGCAAGTGTAAACGACAAGGTAAATAAACGCCTCCTTGATATATATATATATATATATATATAGTGAAAATGAGTTTTTTTTTTTAAATGACGATTGAAATAAACCTGATCTTGTACAGATTACCCTAAATAAGGTCTTGCTAGTGGGAACAAAAACAAGTGCGTATATCGGGAAGCCGATTGTGCCAAACGCCACAGTCGAGGCCATTGTCGAAGAACAAGTAAGATTCGTTTCCAGAGTGCTTTTTTTGTGTATATTTTCAAATTATTGCATGAACTCGTCTTTGCCCTTTGCGTGTAGACATTGGATAAGAAGGTAATCGTCTTCAAGTACAAGAAGAAGAAAAATTACCGAAGAAATATCGGACACAGACAGGTACAATACTTTATAGTGTGCTTAAAAATCTAAATCGAACTCTTATTTTCTTATTTTCTTTTTCTTTTTAATTTCTGCTGACTGTTCTATTATTATTTTATTCGGTTAAGTTATTTAATTTTTGTAACTTTTACAGCCTATCACAAGGATCAGAGTAACCAGCATCACAGGATACCAAGACTCACCTGTGGTCACTCTTCCGTAGATTAATCCGTTATAGGGCCAAATTGTTCGTCTGTGTTTTTATTACATTCGAGTTAATTTTTTGAAAGGATTGTTGTGTTTGTATTATGTCGAGCCTTCTTCTGGTCAATTTAAGGTTTTTTTTTTTTGCGCCAACTGCCAAATGTGAACTTTGCATTTTGATTGTAAAAATCCACTTAGGAAGGCATGGTTTCAGCATTTGATTCTCAAAAACTTTTGTCGCAATATTTCCTCAGTTATATTTTGAACTGCGATTGGTTATACTTTCATTTTGTTTTATTTTCTCTCCCAGAGATCAGGTACGATTTCTTTTTCAAATAATAATGAATTATAAGGTTTTGATTTTGTTTTTGATATGAGATGAATATATGATGCTGAAAAGTTGTTTTCATGTAAAATATTAAAAGAATTACCGATATAATTGATAAATTAGAAACATGTAAGTAGGTGAATAGTTGAATTTGAGAAAATAAAATTGTGTAATAATGACAAGTAATTTAATTTTTTTCTTTGAGAATTGAGTAGAAATTATTAGTGGGAAAGTTTTCTTATAAGCAATCAAACACGGACATTAAAGAGTATGTCACGATCTAGCACCAAATAAAGTGTCAGAAAATAACTAATAAATAGCTTTTGCAAGAACAACTGAATATACAAGTACTTTAAATTAGCAAATTATATGAAACACATTATCAATTTATTGTGATCTAGTAAACACATCGGCAGGGGCATATGTTAAAAAATATCATACATTCACCTCCTAATTCTAAACCCAACAATGATGATATATAGTGGAATAAACAAACACTAAAATAAATTTCAGCTCTACAGCTGATGATTTTTGAAAATTACCCTAAAAAAACAAAGTAAAATGCAACTAAACAAGATCTATTCGTATATTCGCTTCCTCTTCAAAAGGGTCGGAATCAATAAAACAGATCCGATGAGGAAAAGTACAGCCAATGTCTTTAAATCGTATAAATCTTTCACTGACTTGAGATCGCCAAGAGCGAGTCCGGCCTATACAAAACAAATA
Source organism: Phtheirospermum japonicum (assembly GCA_014905375.1). Lineage (NCBI taxonomy): Eukaryota > Viridiplantae > Streptophyta > Magnoliopsida > Lamiales > Orobanchaceae > Phtheirospermum > Phtheirospermum japonicum. Next base: position 1,027,151 of record BMAC01000029.1, on the reverse strand, counting down.
AATTAAAAAAATAAGCATTAAAGATTATACCGACCAAGTGTTTAAACTACATCAAACAGAAGCAAAAAGAGCTTACCCTCACAGTAATATAAGAGGCTGGAATGAGACCGACAACGGTAGCCAGAAAGAATATATGAAATGGAACATCCACAATCGGTGAGGCCAAATTGATAAAAAGATTCGGCAACGTGGGAGTGACTCTCAGAAAGAGCATGTAGTTGAGCAATTTCTCTCTCTGCTTTGCTATCTAAAATCAATAAAATGATGGCACACCAACGATATGAGTTCAGAATGACAAGCATTGCTAATATATAAATATATAAGGATAATTACAAAAAACAAACAAACAAACAAAAACACAACCAACTTCTAAAATTATAAAAATGGAGCCAACTGTAATATTATTATAAATGTGAAGGGGATAAATGTAAGACAAAAAAAAAACTCAGGGGTATTTTTTTTAATTTTAAATTTAGCTGTTTTCTCATTTGTAATTAGGGCAAACCTCAAGGGTTGTAATTAACCCAAAATATAATATCTACACTATACATAAGAGTGAATTTCCCTATTGTTAAAAAGAACCTTATTAAAAAAAAAAACCATGACAAATTGCAGTTGACAAACTCAAATCCTAGTCCAATAATAGATCTAATAATAAAAAATAAAGCGTGAAACAAACTAGACGAATAATCATCAAGCATCCAAATAATTACGGTGTCGCCAATGTAGAAAATTATGAAAAGCCAATAACCACATAACAAGAAGATACATCTTCTTTGTTCAATACAACTATACCAAATATTAGGTAAAATATTAGGAGTATATAATAAAGTTACCATTAATACAATTGATAATCATAAAATTGAAGAATAATGTATATACCTCTGCCTGAAAATATCTCAGCTTCTCAGGCCATAACCAATTAACAATGGGTCTGCCAATTAATTTAGATAGAAAATAGCAGGATGATGCACCAGCAGTGGCGTTAAAGACAACCAAGAAAAGGCCTTTAACAACTCCAAAAAGAGCTCCAGCTAGTAAGGACATGAAAATTGTCCCTGGTATCATGAATGTCTGCATGAATATGTACGTTGAACAATAACCCAAAATGAACTTTGCTGGGTATAACTGAGAATAGCTTGCAAGATGATCCCTGGAACATAATATAGATTTCACCAAGGAAAGAGACGAGACATTATAAAACTGAAAAATCTCATCAGGTTCTAACTTCAAACAATTTGACAAAGGAAACACGCACAGGGCTATCTCCATGTTAAACAATAAATTATTTTGGGAAATAATTTTTTTACAACCTAAACTTTGGTTGTTTTCACACTTGCAACCTAAACTATATTGTCTTGCAATTATCTGCATTGTGTTTTTTTTTTTTTTTTTCAATTTGTAACCACCGAGTGTCTGAAGTTGTAATATTCCAGAAATATTCTAAGTCAGGTAAGCGAATATTCCACATCCGGCTGGCTAGAGGTTGCAAAATAAACAATAGTTGGAAAAAATATAGTTTGACCTAGCAAATTGTAAATAGGGACAAATTTCAGGTTGCAAAAATTTATTTAACCAATTATATTTATGCAAGTCGAACAACCTGGTGTACTTGTCTAGCTAAGAAGGACTCAGCAAGCTCTGCTAACTTTAAATAAAGTATGTGAATGATTAGATATTTTGTTAGCAATTCTACTAGGACTACATAGACAGTTTCTATAATCAAATTCATTACGATCTACATTGGGGGAAAATAACTTAATCAGAATATTCCCCATAAATATACTGTAATCTTGCAGACAATGGTGTAAAATAAAGGTTTTTTATGTCTTCGAAAAACTGAATCAAAAAAGAGGGCAGGGTATTTTTTGGCATTACTGAAATTACACGATAGTAAGAGTTTCTAGAGAGAGAATGAAATGAACGAGGGAAAAAGATTAGAGAGAAATGCCCGCTGGTTGGAGGATAACTTGCAGGGAAGATAATACGAAAAGTTTCGAAAAAGAGGATTTTTTAAAAATATTTTGTACACAACATATTAATGTGAACTTCTAATAGCTACTCATTTGAAGATATTAAAGTCAGATTCATGGGTTGAGTTTCAACCTTGTTGAGAAAAGAGGTAGCTTCATCTGTGTTAATAGTGTTTTTTTAAGCAAATAGTTTATTAATGTATTTGTATCTAAACATTTTTTTGAAGATAGTAAAGTCAGATTGAGGGGCTGGGTTTCAATTTTGTTGAAAAAAGAAGTACTTTCATTTGTGTGTGTGTGTTTGAATGAGCTTCTTAAGAAACACAAAGATGAAGCTAACTCTTTTCTCCAATCCCTCAATCTCACTTTATCTCAAACTTCAAATGAATAGATATTATTTATTTGCAAATACATTAATAAACCAATTGCTTAAAAACCCACTATTAAGTACAGATGAAACTACCTCGTTTGACAAGATTAAAACTCAACCCCTCAATATGACTTTCCTATCTTCAAACTTCAAATGACTAGATATTATTTATTCGTAGGAGTTCTCACATTAATATGTTCCACGCGAATCATATCTGCAAAAGTTTTCCTTCTCTCGCTCTCATCTTCTCTCATAAATTTTATTCTTTCTCCAATTCTTGTTCTTTTACTTAAAATCTTTTTACTGCCAACTATAAATGAAAATTCTTACTTCGGTGTAATTGCATTCATGCCAAAAAAAAAACTTTGAAAACGTCATTTCCCCCCTCTTTTCTATTCATTTTTTCCGAAAAACATAAAAGCCCATTATTCTGCCCTGTGTCTTCAAATTACAATATATTTACCAATGCATGTAGCATCACACATCATCATAACAATCCCTCATCAACATAACGCAGGTGTGCCAAATAAGTAAAAACAAAGCTCATCCGAGTCACAACTAGAAATCTTATAGGAAATTCTCTAATACAAATTCACATCGAAATCAACTTGAGCTAAACAAACGATATTCTACAAAAGGAAATCGGATTCAATTTAAATAATAATAAACAAACAAACAAATAAATAAAAACACAACACCTTACTTGAGCAAGCGGAGATCAGCAAGGGTACGGGGCAGCTTGAGCATCTCGTACTCAGCCGCAGGCATTGTGAGGTATATGCACAACAGTCCGGAGGAGAATACCAAAAATACCCCCAGAGCCGCCACGAATTCCCACCGCGAGAGCGGAAAGTTGTCGACCCTATATTTCTTATCCGTCGGAGTCTCCGCATCGCACATCTCGTCTCTATGCAGTATCCTACCACCACCGGTCTCCGCCGCCGCGCCCCGCGGGGCCGCCATGGAAATCGACGCAGCTGACGTGGACAGGTGCCGCAATAAATCGTTGGGGAGCGATGTGCCGCGCAGGATTTTAGCAGCCATTGTGGTCGGAATAATAAATTGATAATAAATTGTTTTCGGCTCCGATCATTGCAGCTGCCACTAAGAAAATCAACGGAAAAAATTCAAGAAATAATCGAATGACGCGAATTTTTTTTTTTTTAAATAATTGGGGAAGCTTGTATCAATTTTTGAGCTGGAAACAGATAAATGATTGATTGGATCCTGAAGAAGTAGGTGTTCACAAAAAAAGGGATCACAAAAGGAATAAACGGTGAATAATGGAATCATCAACAACCCTAAACTCGAGTTAATTTATAATATTTTCTTTTTGTCTCTCTCTGAGGAGAGAGAAAGAGAGGAGGAGGAGGAGGAGGATTGAAGGGTGGGGACGTGGGGTGTCGAATGGCTTGTAGAGTTTGGGAAGGTTGGATCTCAATCTTGATCTCTGGAGTATATGTGGAATGATTCGAAATCACCAAGGGTGAGTTTGGTTGGGTTTATGTGCTTGATATCACTACCATCGATAATAATTCCTAGCTATTACTTTGTTTGGTTAAAATGTGAAACCCATGAAACGGCTAGGGCTCCTTAAATTGGATATCATATCCCACCCCCACGTGGGATGCAATTTACAGCCCATTCAATGTCAATTATTTAATTTATTTTGCCCTAATTTGTTCCAATTACTATATATATATATATATATATATATATATATATATATATATATATATATA
>BMAC01000029.1:996586-1013398 GCA_014905375.1 Phtheirospermum japonicum | reverse complement strand
AATTATTGTAAATAACTCATATTTTACCTATATATAATATTTGAAACTCCAAAAATAAAATTATTTTAAATTATATTATCAATAAAACTTATTAATTATTTTCATAATAAAGTCCTTTTAATTAAAATTATTTCATATGTAGTTTTAGTTTTAATTAAAATAACTAATTTATATTATCTACTAATTATATATGACTTATTTCTATTTCTATATTAGAAGAATCAAAGGAAAGTAATGAATAAGGAAAAATATAATAAAAGAATTAAATTAGGTAAGATACAATAAAAAGAAAAGTATTAAATTAGGTAAATATTAGGTTCGGATGACACATAAGCAAACGAAGCACCATAATTTTTTATTTGTCTATCGAAGCATACGAATCAGACACATAGGTTAGGAGGATTTTGCATTAATATATAGGGGTGATATATATATATATATCCAATTTTTCTAACATGTAACACTGAAAAAGACGATCTTAAATAAAAAAAAGAAAAAAAAAGCTTGCATAATCTCGGTGGTCGATGCAAATGAAATACGGTTGGAAACTTTTCATATATTTTATTTTTTCATTTTTGATTTTCAAGGACTTATTGCAATATCGTGTTTTCCATTATAAATTTTAGTACCATTTTGAATGCAAGTCTGCCTTCTAAATATTTTAAATTATTTGCTAATTTTGTTACAGGTATCAAGATTGCCAGTGGCGGATCCATGACTAAATCTCAGTTAGGGCGATATTTATTTTCACCGACGATCGCCATTAACTATTGATCGTTGACCAGACGCATTAATTAAGAAATATTACATTTTTTTTGGAATTATATAAATGCACCGATAAGTATAGAAAATTAATAACATGAATATATAATTTAATATAAATCAAAATAGATGAATAATAAGAAAGTTACTAGGTACAATTCTACTCTGCCTCACTCACTTACTGATTCACGTCTTTTTTTCTTTTTTTTGGAAAATAACTTGTTGCACCGCGTCTATTGAGATTTGGCTACAGGAGCAAGGTCGTTGTTTGAGTCAAAAATAAATATGGCAATTGGGTCATGGGTTGATGCAATTTATGTTTTAGTGGGCCACTGATTAAACAAAGAGACCCAATACTAAACCAAAATAAGATTAGCCCAAACCAAACCCAATTTATGTTTTTGCTTCTTCTTCCTCAGGTTTTCAGAGCAGCAACAATATTATTAATGGTGTTTTTTAAAAATTCAGGTAGGGCAAAATTCTAATTAGTAAAAAACCTGACGAACTCAGCTAGGGCAACCACCCGAGCTCGCCATGTTCTCCATCCGCCACTGATTGCTTCTTCTCTTTTTCTTTTTTATTTAGTTTTTGTTTGCTGTTTCCAAGTTAGTTAATTTTATTTGAAGTTTTATTTTGTCATTTTTTTTTTAATTTTCTATTTTTCTTTTTTTTGCAATAATGGAAAATGGACTTGTCCTCTGTGTGGCGGGTTTGATGACCGATGAGAGTGTGGGGTTTCTAGAAAAATACAAGATTATTTATGGATGATAAATTTGATATTAAAGTAAAAAACAGAAGACACAAAAAGATTTAAGTTTTATATCACATGACCCTATAACATAACCAAACAAATAAATGAACTTTAATATTTTCATTGGATAAACTGGAAATAACATTAGGGATTAATCACACCCAATCAAGAATGTGAATCAAACTCACCCTAAGCATCCACGTTCGTCTCGTGTCCAAAAAAAAAAAAAGAAAATAGAAAAAAGAAAAAATTAATAAAGAAGAAGAAGAAGTGGGATATGCTTATATTAATTCGAGCCCACTTGAATACTCTTCTTTCTGAATAAGCATCCATTAACCCAGACCAAATTATTATATCTTAGACAAATCCGAAAAATTGGCAACGAATATAAATAGTTGGGGTGATTGGATAAAGAAAAGAAAAAAAGATTTCTTCTTAAGCGAAACAAAAAATAAATAAGTGATTGTTTATTGTTAATAATTTTCTTTCTACTAACAGAAAATAAAATTTACCTTTTTCCCCAATTTTCCTTTCATTTAACTTTCTTTATTTCATGTCTCTCTATAATTTTATATCTAATCAATTATCTAAAAACATACAAATTATATCAAAACTATCTCACCGAACCAATTATCTCCCTAATTTCTTTTGAGTTGCCACCTTACTTTTTATCACCAAAATATATATGAAGTGAAACATCAAAATAATATATATTTGTTCCATCTAAATAAATTACAATGTGCGAAGAAATTACCTAAAAATTGCACGTTTTTGCATTTTTAGACGCAAATTGTTTAATCAATTATTCATATTTTTATTTCAACCAATTTTTTAAAATAATATTGTTCAACCTACCTATCAAGTCTTTCTAAATAAAGAAACATATTTGTACTTTGGACTTACATGTAACGAATAATATTATTGGATCCGTACAATTCTCGGACCTGATGCGGTCAGGGTTGGCCTTCCATTAATCAACCAAATCAAATTGATTTTATAAAATTATTTATCTTCTTTTATTAAATACTAAAATAAAATCATTCTTGGATTCTTTTAACTAAATATAATAGACCAACTATATATTATTATAGCAGCAATTGTGCGAACTTTATCCTTATCTTCCATCCCACTAAAACATTTGAATTTAATAAAAAAAATAAATTAAAAAAGAACATACAAAATGATGAAAAAATAAATACAGTACAATTAAAATGGCCAAAACCCGGAACTAAAAAGAGATGGATTGTCATTATGAAGCAGCTGGCTCAGGAAAAAAAAAACATAATCAGGAAATCCACAATTGAATTACAACAGTAAAAAAAAAAAGTGTCAAGAACTAAAAAAACATCAAATTAGCCTAACCATAATCCAAGGCAGCTTTTTCAAAACAAAAAAGTCTGCCACTTGATTGGATAATTTTCAGTGCTATTTTACAAATTTCCTTTTAAATAAAAATTCTATGTGTGTTGATCAATGCAAACTAGCTATAATCCATCAGGAAAGCATTCAAGTACGTAGCTAAAATGGTTTTGGGCCTCTAATATCTCATGATCATTATTATGGACTAATCCCATGTTTGGATAACCATAATTAGATGATGACCCAATCACTTGAGATGATGAAATCAGCTTATCAAAGCTCTTCCAATCACAAAACTGATTACCGAAATTGCCCTTCTGATCATCTTCAATAATCTCCTCGTTCCCGGCTAGAACACTACGGTCGAAATTATTATCGTTCGTCGCGAAGCTCGTCGAAATCGAGGGGCTATCAAGCTTTTGAATATCAACCATGTTCTCAAAAGGGCTGTGGCAAGATTTGGCGGGGAATGGGGGCTGGTGGTAATTTGCGACTTGATTAGGGGCCGGATCGTAATTATGCATAAGATTAGGGGTGCTGGGATATGATGGGGGCTTGTAAATATTGTTGCTGCTGCTGCTGTTTCTAATATAGTAAGCGTTGTTCCAACCTTCGAATCCTTGTTTGTTGCTTGGGTTCGGTTTCTTGAAAGCGCGACAAACGACCCATCCTTCTTCCTGTTGCATTGAAATATTTTGATCAGATTAATTAAAATAAATTAAGCTAGATTTTTTTTTGAGCTTATATTATCATATATGCAACAATTTATGTAGTCAAAATTTAATGTTGAATAAAAGATAGAGAATTGGTACCATAGCAATTTGTTCCTATAAGTTCAATTATGTGTTAGTTTGGTATTATAAGTTACTCCCTCTATTTTTTATCAAGTGTCGTTTCAGAATTTATATAAATTTCACTAATACACTTTTAATCAATTAATAATATTCTTCATTAAATTATCTGACCTCTTGTTTTGTTTCTTTTAAATGAGTAGGGATAAAGTTGAAAAACAATTGGTAAAATATTCTAAAACGACAATTAATTTGAAATAAAATCGAACTTTCTAAAACACGACCCTTAAAATGAACTGGGATTTATTTCMAAAAAAAAAAAAAAATGCCTTACAAGATTGATATTTGTATTTCTATTGAAGATAAAATTGTTAGAAATTGCCAGATCAAGAAGTTACATGACTAAAATTGGAATTTGGCCTAACTAAGATGAGGGGCATCAACCTTTTTCACTTATTGTACAAAGTAATTATTTGGTTTTATCCTATGTTTATTTGTTCTGTAATTTGTTGTGTATGCTTTCACAAATAGCTTTTCTAACCTCAGAAAGTGCTTTTAGAAAGAATGGCTTCCATGCATGCGTCGTTTCAAATCATTACAGACATAGAAAAAAAATCCCACTACACAAATTTCTGTACATTTCACTAATTCAAACGCAGAATATTCATAGCTGACTTTTCATGTGCATTTGGTATCAATTTTAAAAAGTAAACGAAAACTAAAATAATTTGTGTTTTTTTTCTTTTTTCTCAAAAAAAAAAATAAAAATCATGCATTGACTCTAACAAAATAATGTTAAGATTGTATAATATTAATTAATGAAATTCTTGTGTTGGTTCACCTGAGGAGGTCCATGTTCGGATGTCTGGATACGATATTCGTGCATGATCCAATCGGTTTTGCGGCCGTTTGGGGCTCGTCCTTTGTAGAACACCAACGTTTTTCTCATTCCTATGATCCTCTCCTTGGACAGAATCGCCTTGTCCCTTCCCGTTGCCTTCCAGAATCCAGCTGTCGTCGCCCTATTGGTCCGTGTCCCGGTAGGGTACTTCCTGTCCTTGTGACTGAAAAAGTACCACTCGTTCTGCTCTTCATATCCCAATTTGCATCTACCTATTTATAGAAAGCAAAACTCTCCATAATTAGAAACTATATATTATTATCGAGTTAGCAACAATCGAATAATTTATGATGATGACTTAGAAATGGGATCGGAATATAATTGATTAGATATTTTTCGAAAAAATTACCTTCGATATCCCATGGCTCCATTTTGTAGAGATCAATATCAGTGATGACATCGAGATCGATTTTCAGAGAATTAATCTTTCTATTGAGATAGTAGCCAATAAGTTCTTCTTCGGTTGGATGAAATCGGAAACCGGGCGGTACGCATGATTCCAGTTGCATTTTTCTGATCCTGGTAAAAAAAAATAATTTTTTTTAAAATATATATGTATTTTAGATCAAGAGAATATTGAAAACTGAGATGAATAATTAATATAGCAATCCACACAGAGAAGAGAGTACTTTTTGAAAAACTTGTATTGATGAAAAAGTGAGATCACAAGAAGAGAGTAAAATTCACACAACTCTATTTATTTATTTTTGTGTTTTGAATTAAAATTAACTTTTTAGTCTTTAATGTGAAAATTGCAATGATTCTTTTCATATCCCATTCGTGAGCACAATGGAATGATGGTCCCAACACTGTTTGCTGCATGTGTTTGAAATTTGAGGTAAAAAAATATTTGCACACCTAATTGCGGTGCCCCACACACCACCAAAAAAAAAAAACATAGGCCAATAATAATCTTGGTTGCATGCAATAGTAAAAGTAATTAAAGACAAATTATATTGTGTTAGCCGTAAAATTTGACTTTTATTGTAATTGTTATTTGGAGAGACATGGGCATGTTCATTTGCTTGAGTGCATTCCACTACATGCTTTCTATGGTGGATAAGGGATTTTCACAGTTCTACTACACCAACCCTAACCTTGTTACACAATCTATGAAAACACAAACATTGTAATTAATTCAAACTTGTAATAAGAGTTTATTCTTCTATGTTACAAATTGAATTACCTAAAATTAATTGATTTGAATATCGGCTATGAGACTAACAAGTTCAAAAATCCCTAATTTTGTTTTCGTCTCTACACCAGATGAATATCACGTGTATAATAACACAGTATTGACTCGAAGAACCAATTTGTGTATAGATCGATGAAAAATGGCACAAAGGAAAAAACACACACACTTACACATAGACACAATATATTAAAACATGCATGGATGATTTGAAGAGGCCTTGTTAGAATGTAATGGTTTGCATGTAATTAATTGCCTCATGAAATTTTCTGGTTTAGCATGAAAAAACTCAATATTTTTCTTCATATAGCATAAAACATGTCCGTACAACACAAGCTCATGCATCCATTACAAGAATCAAATATCCAAGAAAATACTGACCAGAAAGTATCGTTTCTCGTTTCGTTTTCTTGATCCAACCCAGAGAGAGATAGAGAGATAAAGAGAGGTAGAGAGAGAGATAGAGATAGAGATAGATGCAGAGAGAGAGAGGCTTCTTGGTATATATATATAGAAGGTTGATGAATATATTTATAATATATTTTGAAATTGGTAAGAAAAGTGTATATATCAAGTGTTGGTTAATGTTCTGGTAGTGAGAGGGATATGTATTGTATTTAATTATACTATAATAAGTAGATGCAAACAGTAGAATATAGTATTAGTTTGAATTTTGCGACTCAAAACCCACAAAAGCTAACAACACTTGTAAGTTATTATAAGTACCCTATTTTACTACATACACACTAAATTACAAAATAATGCAAAATATATATTATCTATAATCCCTGGATTGACCTGGTGGAGAAGGGTGAATTTTTGATGCAAGAGCTAATGAAAAATTCGATTATTATATTTGTATCACTTGATCGATTATATTGCATTCTTATTTTACATATCTGGTGTTGTTTGTAAACTCGAAATTTTACATATATAAAAATATTATATCCCTACGACAAAGATAATTTTATAATTATTTCAAACAAATTAAAATTAAAATATTGTAATTTTCATTTATGTCCTTATGCTTAATTAACTGGTTATTCATCGTCATTTTTCGTAAAAATTAGACCAGGTAAATGAAATAATGTGATTGCAAAAATAATTAATCATGAGATATATGAAGTAAAAAGTTTATTTTATACATAAGTGTGTGTGTGTTATTCTGTATATTGTGTAAAAATTTGTTATTGATTACGCGTGGGGTTGGCTGCTATTGGGTGAAAGGTTTGTTTGGACGGCGTGACAACAAAATTTCACGCCACCCCACAAAAAAGGTCACAGGTTTTTGTTTTTTCCTTTTTTCTTTCACAGATATTTACAATAAGAACTCATTACTATTATTATTTTATTTTTATTTTTGTAAAAAAAGAAAAAGAAATAACATATGCAGAATTGTGTGCTCACTGCTCAACCCACAGTCCAGCTATGTTTTGTCTGTTTGGTGCGCCGCCCTTAGACAAGTGGCACCAGTAATCGGCGACACGTGGATGAAGCCGAGCTGTCTACGTCAGGAAGTTAATCATTTGTGGTCTCGATGGGATGAATGAGTCTTTGAGGATAGACCGCAGTTTTTAGTACATGTTTTAGCCTCTAACAATGGCGAATGGGCCTTAATTGTTAGTTAATTATTACTATTAGATTTTTTGATGGATAATTTAATCTCCTACTAAGACTTATTAGGTGGCTTAACTATTAATGAGAGTCCTTTTAAACTAAAACTTTAAATTAAAAAGTACAAAAAGAATAAAACACTCTAAAAAAACCTAAATAAGAAAACTTAAAAGAGATTCCTAAGAAAATGAAGATTTATACTAAAAACTTAGAAACCTGAGGACCCTAAAAAAATATCGTTATCATCACGAGGGGCTGGAAATAAAAACTGAGGTGAGATTTAATTTTTCTCTAGAATATAATAAATGAAGAGATATTAAAATTTGGAAAAAATGTTTTTTTAATTAATATACTTCACTTCATCAAAATTTAAATAATTTAATGGTTAAGATTTTATGAGAATGGTAAAATCTGGAATTGGGGATCATATTTATATCTATAATTACATATTTATTGAACTTACCTGAGTGGTTTTAATAAATTTTCGCAATGAAAATATAAGTCTTATGGATAATAAAAACAAGCAAAAACAAATAAATACATAAATAATAAATAAAATGTGAAGTGCGAATTGTTGAAAGTGCGGCCAGACAATGTGATGCCAAAAATTCAGTTGATTTATGCTGTTAGATTAATAAAGTTTTCATCGGATAGAACTTTTTGGTCCCAACTTCAAGAAGTTTCATCTTAGAAAGAGAGAGAAGCAAATATCAAATATGTTAAATTATTTGTCAAAACATAATAAGGAAAAAAAAAAAAAGAAAGAAAGAAAGAAAAGGGACAGATGGATCAGTTGTAATAAAAAAATTGTGCGCTTTTTGGGTCTTTTGAATACTTTCTCAATATAAAATTTTAATTCTCCCAATTTATAAATTGAGCTTTGAGTATGTTACAAGAGATGAGCAATTGAATAACTTATTCTACATGTGTAGTACTGAATCTGCAAAATTATTGAATATCACTAGATTTAATCGGGACCATACACTAGAACAAAAAGGACATGACTTAAAATATTTAAGCTAAATCCTAACCACATAAGAACCCTTATTTTCCTTTCTTAAGGGAAAAGAACGTAGAGAGGCAGCTTTACATTTTTTAATTGATCTATAGTCTACCGTTATGCGAAATTTGTCATTAACATCAAAGTAAAAAATTGGAACTTCTAATTTTTCAAAGTAAAAATATAAAAAGAGATGTTGATCTTAGGCCGATCAATGTCTTTGGTGTCAACCCGATGCCTTCCGTTAGAAATTGACGAGAGTCGTGAAATACTAGGGTAACTTAAAAATATATTTGTATAAATAATATTTCATGTAGTTAAATAAAGTGAAAGTAACAAATATAACCAGACCCGACTAGTATCCAGCTGCATTGTTGAAGGAAGGAGGGATATTTTTCGATGGAGAAGAGTCTCACAAATCCTCATAACTTTTTCAATTAGCAGAATAATTATTGTCTCTCCTCCTAATCGAACCAACACTATATCAACTATTCTAACTAATTTTTTGGCCAACACATGGATTTTTGCACTCAATGGATTCCTCATAGAATGAAAAGATACCTATTCCAATCACCGAGTTAATAAATAAAACCAAAGTCTCATTATTCCAACGATGAGTAAGAATAAAATGGAATCTTGAATCGAACTGTGAAATAAAAGAGAAAAATCAGTTCTCGAGTTTTCAAGACATGCTCTGTATGCATAAAAACTAGTGTTAAATACAATGAGACATATCGACTATATATACAATTCATAAGTCGATCTACTAAAGGAGACATATATTTTCATGAGACGTGGTTTCGGTCGAGTTTCAACAAATTGTCTTCCTTGTAAGTAGAATCCTTGTAGGATTTAGTTTCTTTAGACTTCAACTTGGTCTGTTATGAAAATTTTCATATATCAGCTTCTAGATTCTTCATATAGGAACACAAAACTTTTCATATTCGTGTTTTGCTTCCCTTGTCGAATTCTATCTACTGCAGTCCTAATAAATAAGATTTTGTTCCATTCCTCTCTATTTTCCACTACAAAAAATAGGTAAATGCTGATGGGCGTGATCCGTCAGCATCAGTTTGCTGACGGGTCACGCCCGTCAGTATTTTTGGCGTCAGCAAATGCTATGCTGACGGGATTAATCTAGCCGTCTGCAAATGCTGACAGGTATGTCCCATCAGCAAAGCCCCCGGCCATGATACCCGTCATCAAATGCTGACGGGTTGGTTAATCCGGTTAGGAAATGCTGACGGGTATATGCCGTCAGCATATATGCTGACAGGCTTTACCCATCAGCATTTTTCAAATGATGCTGACGGGCCCAACCCGTCAGTATTTTTAAATAAATTTATTTTTATTTTATTTTACTTGATATTTTTACGTGTATTTATTTCACAAACTAATAATTCAATACGAAAACTAATTTGTATTTTCAAAAAAAATTAAAAATATAAAATTAATAATTTTATCGTATAATGTATAAAATATAAATAAAGTACAAAATATAAATATTATTTGTTCCTAAATCAACTAAACTGCAGAAGCATCATCATCAGCAGCAGAGGACGGCCGTCGACATCGCGCTGTCATCGTTGCGACGACTTCCTACATCACCCGGTCACAGAGAGCTGCCTCATACTGGAGCTGCTGACGTCCTGAAGCTGCTCCTGATGTGCACGCTCGCTCGCCTAGAGCTGACTCTCGACCTGGCTCTTCAAAAGCTCCATTTGCGTTTGGAGCTCCGAGACACGGCTATCAGGAACAGATTAGGTACCGCCTCTGCAACTCTTCAAAGCTAAAAGAGTTGCTAAACATCTCGTACCAAACCGACGACCCTTCTTCACCACGACGATCTGTAGATAGACCGTATTCTCGTCAACGACGACAGGATCCAGTGATGAAGCACGAGCCTCCTCCAGACGTCTCTGATACTTCTCCTTCAATACGTTTCACCATATATTTTAAACACTGAGGGAACGTCGTCATCATCATCTTCACCATTTTATCCATCATCATTACGGGGCGAATTCATCCTTTACGTTAAGAAGTGATCTTCAAAATAGTACGAAGTGAAAGTTGATGCCTATTCGATGAGAGATGAATTTATTATTGAGCCCTCAACACTCGCCTTGTTCTTCACGTTTTCATTCAGTTTGCGAAGAAATCTCTCGAATGGATACATCCACCTATATTGCACTGGACTTGCAATTCTAGCCTCGTATGCTAAGTGAACTGGCAAATGCTCCATGGAGTTGAAAAAACTAGGCGAAAAGATCTTTTCAAGCTGACACAAAATTAGAGGAATATCACGCATATCATCAGTCCCAACCACTCTACAGCTGAGGCTCTTGAAAAACAAACTCAGCTCTGTGAGGGCCTTCCACAGGGGCTGATGAAGCAGTTCTCAAAAGGTACTTTGCATAAACATATGGCAGTCGTGACTTTTCATCCCAAATAATCTCAGTCTCTTCATATCAACGCAACGCCCAAGATTTGATGCATATCCATCTAGAAATTGAAGAGCTTTCACCCACTCACACAATGCAACTTTGGATGTCTTATCTAGTGTGTAACAAACTTTAGGATACTTTCCTGTTGCGTCTTGTTGTAGACTAGGACGAAAATAATATTCGTTCAGTTCATCCCTAAGTTTGGGAGTGTGTTTTATCTTCCCCTTGACATTCATAACCGTGTTGAAAACATTATCAAACACATTCTTCTCGATGTGCATAATGTCTAGATTATGCCGAATCAAATTTGTGCTCCAGTATGGCAAATCCCTAAATATGCTTCTTTTCCTCCAACCACTTGATTTTGCGATGCGTCCATTGACACCTTCTGCATCTAGATCGGTAACTTTCAAAAGCCCCAAACTTTCTATCTCTGCCAAAATCTCCTTTCGTGACTGTTGAGCCGAACTTTTATGTTCCTTTCAAAATTAAATACCGGATAACTATCATGGTCTACATTTGAAAAGGATTTAAGTTCGCCCGCAAGAGAACGGGGTCACTTGTAAACTGATGAGTTAACTCGGGTCGATTCTCTCGAGGAATGGAAATTGGATTTAATGATGTTTATTATACTATTATCACACTTCTATCTAGAAACACACGATCAAGGGGGTTTTGTAAAGGTTTCAACTCCAATAACTTGAAATAAAAGAAAACGAACTCTTCTTGTCTCGAGGTTGTCAGTCTCTCGACAAGTCGTAAGAAAAGCAACTATCRTAATTCAAATGCAAATTACTAGACATCATTCAAACAATTGTCAACAACGTTTACAACTATCAATCAAATTCCTCTAACAGCTAAAAATCACGTATAATTCTATCACCATGCAGCATACGAATTCATTCCAAATACCAAACRAGATTYATAACAATCTAAATACTAAAATGCTTCAAGAGTGTAACTAGATCAATCACAATTTGATTCTCAATCCAAAACAATTGTTCAACCAATATCAATACCCAACACACGATAACAAATCTACGAATACCCAGTACTTTAACAAACAATCAACGAAACATTATCCATCATACTCTCCAACTATTCTAAATAAATCCCAAATCAACTACTACGAAAACAATTCAGAGATACGAGTTCAAAAGTTACTAGTCGTTGAACTATTTCCAACGAGTGAGGAGGATGAACGAAAGCACTCCGAAAGCTGCGTAGAATCCCAAGGTTTGTCACGAACCCAGAACCCTAGCCACGAGCGGAAGCTACTGCGAACCAAACTTCGATACGGTGTTGCACAAATCTATACTAGAGGTATGAGAGATGTGTCAAATCTCTCAACCTTTGGGTGTTGTGTGGTGCTTCCAGCCTCCAAAAGGCCTCCAAGGGTGAATGATATGCAAACCCTAGCCTCCCTGCTATTTTTAAACACTCTCCAGCCGTTTCGTAACTGAAATTCTTCAGAAATCTGCGTTTGTAACGCTCTTGTCCGACCGGTCAGAAGTCTTGTCCGGTCGGACAGAAGTGTCTGCCCTCTACTCCGGTCGGACACTGGTCTTGTCCGGTCGGACGGAAGTGTCTGCCAGAATTTCTACCACTGGGTAACCCAGTGTGGATGACAGACCCAGTGTCAGCTGTAATATACCAAATCAGGGCCCAATTTCTTTGAAACTCCATTCGCGAGCCCACATTCGTCCACCTTAACACCGAAAAACTTTAAAATACCTAAAATAAATATAAAATGTGGTAAAATAAGTTGGAGATACATAAATACGAAAATATGCTCAATTAATCCAACTTATACCCAAAGTTAACAATAAATCTAACTAAAATACCTAGCCAAATATACAAAAATCGTGACAAATATGTGCGAGTCAACTGTACGCTCGGCTGTGGAGTCTCCACCTTTCTATTTTTTCGAAAATTCATTCTATTTTTTCAAAAAGGATGACCACAATTAAGAAATTTCAATGATTATCAAATCAAGATTACTTCCCGCTGCACTTGAGAGTAAATGCATCCGAACGTTTCATGCAATATGGTGCCGTTCTGCCAGCCATGCTCCAACCAGACAAAATGAGTAGGTGGAGAAATCTCTAATTGTCCACATGAGGGCTACCCGCATTTGAAAATTATGTGTATTTAGAGATATCATACGAGGGTGCACACTCAGTTTCAACACTCGTCACCTTTATTTTAATATCACGTCTTTTTGTAAGCACACTCAGTATTTTGTTATAATTTAGTAGAGTACGCTATATAGTACATAGTGACTTTGATTAATGTATAGTAACTTTTGAGTACAACACTTTAAAATGGGCCGACTATATAAAGTAAAAGGCATATTTGTAAATTCAACTTCATTCATAAGTTGCACCAAGAAGCTATCAATAAAAAAAAATAATGTAATAGTTATTGCAACGACAAAAGTATTAATTAATCTCAATCTAAAAAATATTCACTTGCTGATCACCACGGCATTTGAAAACCCCACCACGCACTTTTTAAAACTTTTGAACTTCAATATCACATTAAAAAAAAATCATTGTTGGAGGGACGAAACCTCCCGGCCGGAGCCGTACACCACGTCATCACCGATGTCAACCCCAACCAATCACAACATGTATATCAAAACATAAATATTAATTAAACACAACTTGCCAATCACCACAACATTTCAAAACCGTCAACACAAACATTCTAAAACTTTTCGAATATGAAATATTTACAATTCAACCCTAAACTAACCCTAATTTTCAAACCCCCAATTAAACTCTAATTATACGATAATATTTAAATTAAACCCTAACTATAAAATAACCCCTAAATTAAACTCTAATTATACAATAATACCTAGATTAAACCTTAATTATATAAAAAATCCAAAATTATACCCTAATTATATAATAATTCCCAAATTAAACCATAATTATAGAAAAATCTCTAAATTAATGATAATTTATACGATAATACCTAAATTAAATTCTAATTATAAAATAACCCCTAAATTATACCATAATTAAACAATAATATCTAAATTATATTAATTATACAAAAATATTAAATTAACGATAATTATAAAATAGTATCTCAATTAAAACTTAATTATAAAAAATTCCTAAATTGAACCCTAATTATACAATAATATCTAAACTAAAGCCTAATTATAAAAAACTAAATTATACACTAATTATATATAATAATACCTAACCAATCGTGTAATTATTTCATATAATTTTCGAAAATTAAAATCTTAATTCACAAAACAATTTCAAGAGAGAGAGAGAGAAAGGAATTTACCTTGTGGGCGACGGCTGGGCGTCGGGGCAGAGAATTCAAGCGGAAGATAGCGGCGGCTGGGGCTGGGCTAGCGGCGGGGGCGGAGGTAGCGGCGGTGGCTGGAGTCGGGCGGGGCGGGCGGAGTGAGGTGGCACTGGGTGATTTTTTTTTCTATTCTTTCGTCTTTCTATTCTTCAGAAAGCAGATAAGATCTGCTTTAAAACAGATATGCTGATGGACACGAAAACCGTCAGCATTTTTTTATTATTTTTTTTAATAATGCTGACGGGCTTGTACCCGTTAGTATTTTTTTTAATTATACTGACGGGCTGGCACCCGTCAACATTTATTTTTTATTTTTTATTATGCTGACGGGCAGGTATCCGTCAGCGGCCCGTCAGCAAATCAATTTCTAAATAAAATACTGACGGCTTGCTCACGGGCTGCTCGCTGACGGCCTTTGCCCATCAGCAAGCCGTCAGCAAAAATGTCGCCCCTCAGTATATGCTGGCGGTTTTTTACCTGTCAGCAAAATTCGTCATCATAGAATAGTTTTTTTGTAGTGTTCCTTGTATAAAGTTCAGATTTGTTACGACTCTTTGACTTGTGTGCAACAACACAAACTTTTCATTTTTGAAGTTTTGCGAATCCATCTTAGATTTTTGCAAATTTTCTAAATTATATATGTTGAAGTCTTGATTTTCCATATTTATTGATTTTCTCTCACCCTCTTGTGCCTCTAAGAGATAAAACTTAAGGGGCTGGATATTGGCACCCCAAAATTTTATAAGTTGACCCCATTATTTTTAGACAAAAATAGACATATTTGAAAAGACAAAAATAACCCTCTTATAAAATTGATTTAAAAATTAAAAAAAAAATACATCTTCTTCTTCTTCCCAAAACCTTCAAGAGCCACTTCAAAACAAAACTCAGTAATGAAGGATGCTAGTATAAATAAAATGAGTTATACAAGTTTTCTCCACATTTTTTCAGTGTTACAATAATCATATTGCTATTTTTGTGCGTTTTTTATCGCTTTTTCGTCATAAATTGGTTTATAAGGGTTAATTATCGGGGTTGTGTTCGAACTGGTAATGATGAACATAAATAGGTTGTTCGATTTTTTTTTTCGAACGTATCATAATTTCTGTCAAAAAACAGACTGTTCGGACCAAATTTTCGATCATGGATTTCAAGTTCGAGAATTTGCTTCGAACAGTTTATTTTTTTGCCTAAAAACAGAGTATTTTAAAAAAATATTCGAACATTAGACATTTGTTCTATGAAAATTTTCGAACATTACACATTTGTTCAAAAAAAAAATTCGAACACGGCTTCATTGTTAGAAACCAGAGTCGAACCATACGTATTCCAGATTTCTTTTTTTCAAAATTTTTTTGGAGGAACAACAATTTCTATATAAATGACTTACCCTAAATGTTTGATTGCTTATTATTATCTGTCTTATTGTTGTTTTTTTTTCATAATATTTCGGAAAAAAATATCTTCATTTTTTTCTTATCATTCTTCTTCATTTTTTTCCCTTTCTCGTCTTCTTACTTTTATGCGTTTTCTTCATTGTTTTTCCTTTATTTTATTTTATAATCTTTTTTGTTTATATTATATATTAGATAGGGGTAAAATAGAGAATTTATGGGGTTGATTTAGTAAAATTCTAATATATTTAAAATATTATTGGGGTGTTCTCATCCATGGGGTTGACTCATCAAATTTTGGGGTGCAAATATCCGCTCCCAAAACTTAATTTGTTTCCTAATTAATATTAATATATAAGGAAACTATATGAGATAGAATCTTCCCTTAAATACTTGTTTGACATTTAAGTAATAAATTATTTAATTTTTATAAAATTTTCAAGTAACAAATTAATTAAAAAATTAAATATATTTAAATAATTTCAATTCTTATTTTCTTATAAGTCAAATTTAAGCTATTGACAACAAATATTTAACCAACTGAATTACACTTAATTTATTGGTTTCTTATGTTGAGTGCGAGAATATTAAATTAAAATTACATCAGAAGATTTGATGAGCTCCTTTGTATTTTAAAATATGTTTTTAGAATACGAAAAATATCATTAGGAATTGTTTTTCAAATATTTGGAATATAACTTATTTGAGAAAATAGTAATAATGTATTTGCAATTAAACTTATGTCAAAGACGTTCTTCTTAAATAGATCTAATTTTAATAATTAATTGAGGTCCATGGACTTTTTTCCCCTCAAAGATTCTCCAAAAAAAAAAAAAATTATCTTACAAGAGTTTCAAAATATAAAGAGATAAATAAAAATAAAACTCACACACTTTTTAAGAGCTCTTTTTTTTATAAAATACTCTTTGGGAGCTAGTTCAACTTCACACCATCTTAGTATTTAGTT
This sequence comes from Phtheirospermum japonicum, assembly GCA_014905375.1. Classification (NCBI taxonomy): domain Eukaryota; kingdom Viridiplantae; phylum Streptophyta; class Magnoliopsida; order Lamiales; family Orobanchaceae; genus Phtheirospermum; species Phtheirospermum japonicum. The sequence goes on along the minus strand of BMAC01000029.1, from coordinate 996,890 downwards.
TCTCCTTTCGTCCTATAAATATATTATATTTTCATTTTCACTTAAATTAAGAAAAAAATAATTAATATGATTGAAAAGTTAAATTTTATCTACATTTTATAATTATACATTTTCTTTTAATATAAATAACTCATTAATTATTGGTATCAAAATATATTAAATAGAGACATATAAATAAATGCATGGAATAAATATGAAAATTGTATTATAATTTAATACAAAAAAAAAAAGGTATAATATAATTATCAGATGGGAAAATATTTATTAAGCATCATTTATTTAAATATGTAAAATATTATATTAA
>BMAC01000029.1:959659-988300 GCA_014905375.1 Phtheirospermum japonicum | reverse complement strand
ATATATAAATGATACCATAGTAATTAGTAATATAGTTAAAAATATATTATTAAAAAATTATCTTGTAATATAATTATTATTGCACTTGGACGAATATATTAAAGTCGAATTTGCACATTTTCTCTATGTAATCTGGTGATACAATCTTATATAACAATGTACTCGTGATTAAACGTATTTAATCAAACTTTTTATACAAGTAATAATATCGAATGATAATTTTATTTTTCGTATCATAATATTATAGTGCATATACGAAATACACTTTTATTTTATTTTGTTCAATCATAATACATAATAATATATTATTATGTTATTTAGTCTAATAATTTACATAATACTTAATTGTGTGTATCATATTTAATAATATAAAAGAAGTATTGACAACATTTATATTTAGAAAACTATAAATATTAATTGGAAATTTATAGGGTTTTTTTTTTAAATTGGAATTGTATTGACATCTCTCTGTGTGTGTGTAAGATAAAAATTCTATATCTTTTTCAAATATAAGATTTTAAGACAAAAATCCAATATTTATATTATTTTAATTGTCCCCCAATTTTTAAATCTTTTTCCACTTTAACCTTCAAATTATAAGATTCTTGACTTTGCCCCCCAACTACCGTTTAGGGGGCAAGGCAACGTAAAAAATTATTGTACATCAGGGGCAAGTGAAACAAAAAAATATTTTGGGGATAATGTGTAAAAAATCGCATACATTGGGAGACAAAAAAATTTCCCCTAATTATTAATTATTAGTCTAATTGCATATTTTAACACAAAAGAAATTTGAATATTATAATGTTTGACTTTATATTAAAGATTTGGTACCGAGTACCCGGTTCAAAAACCGATCCCACCTGGTACCAGGTTTCGAAAGTGTAGACTTAAAATCGAAACCGATTATAACTAATTCGAAAAAAATTGGAATCAAAATTGATACCGATGAATCCCAACAATTGACCGGATATCCAGTATTTCTGCTCACACTGGTTCGTTAGCTAACTCAAAATAACTAAATAATAAGGACGATATATATACCAACCAATGTCAGGAATTCATTGGAAACCTTAAAACTAGAATTTTAGTACCGAATATCTTCAAACCACAATGATGACTGGTTTAATATACTCCTACATGAGAACAAATTGGTGGGCCTTGCCTTGGTTTTCTGTTCATCAATCTACCTTTGTTGGATTAGTATCTTTAGCCCCTTCTTGCTCTGAAGAGCTAGCGCTCTTCCCAAAATACACAACTAAATATTAAATTCACAGAAAATATAAGTCTTCTCGCTCAAGATTAATTCACTGAAATAAAGCGATTCTCAGCTTTGATTGGGACATTTTAATGTTTCTAAAAGCCAACGTTAAATTTTTTTTTTATTCTACTTAATTAAACAAAAGTGAAAAACATGGGAGATGAATAATGTGTTTTGGTTTTGCTCATTGCTTTGACTTTTTCCACACAAATAAAATATTTAACTCATATATTTCTCCAATTATCACCAGATTCTAATTCTGATTATTTTATGAGTTACACAACAAAAAATTACTTTCTCCAAAAGTGAAATATGTATGCATAAAAAAATAGTAAGAGGTGTTAATATAGGGGCATAAGCATGCAAAATAGTGTGTGTTGGCTTCAAAAATGTAACTCAGGCTGTCCAAAAGAGAGTTGAAAGCTAAGACACAATGATTTATGGAAACGAAATCTTGAACGGATATACTGTAGCCCTAACAGCTGAACATAGCGTGACCAAATATGAGTAGCTTAGGTAGTCTAGACATTAATTGGAATCTGCATACGTGTAGTGTGAACAAAGTCCATGGAGCCGCACACGATCTAACCACAAGGGGACTGGAGAGTGCATAGTTCAACGTTTTTCACACACGGCCTTCATTTCAAAAGGGACATGTTGGATTTATGTATCTATTTCTTCTAAAGGGATCCTATATACAAATATTCATGTCGACAAAGGGATTATTATTATTATTATTATTATTATTTTGGGCACCAATATCCATGTTGTGATTTGTATACCGTTTTATTTCCATTTTCGTGCTTTTTTATTTTTTAAGAAAAGTTTCAAAAACTTTGCGCAACATCTTAAAAGGTTGATATTGTTGGGTATTGTTTTGTAAATGATCTAATTTTTTTTTTATTTTTTTTGGAAATGATAGAATTACATTAAAAACTCAAAAGATATAAAAACACGAAGGAGACGAAGATAAATTCGGAGACAAAATATTTTAGGTACTATCAGGAATGTCAATAATGAGGATGGGTCTACGAAAAAAACACACGAGAAAAAACTTGAAGTCTCGACTATTGACAAAATGCAAGGGTAAACTTCCGGTGACCTCACCTACCCGGCATAACCAAACAAACGGAATACCACCGAACCAAATACTCCCACCCGTGGAAACATAGTTTCAATCCACAACAACTTGTGGAAATAGCCGAAAAAAATCAAGCACAAACCAAATACCCCCAAACTGATAGCACGAGCAAAGATTCAAACTGCCACGAAAGTCTATTAGCTAGGTCTCTCAATCAATACTGAGTACGAGCAATCCTCAATCTGCAAACACCCATGTCGATACACCCCTAACCCAGTTAAAAATAAAAAACAAGACACGACACACACACACAAAAAAAAAGCGAGCAAACAATTGTAAATAAAGTGAGAAAAAAAGAGTAACCATCCCCTCCCTCTCTCCAAATCGACAACAGTTTCAACGCTCCACCGTGTGCTGGCGACCGGATCCAAACTTCCCTTGATGAAACACGGTAGCAGTCACTCCACCCAGCAAGCCTCCCCACCGCAGCCGTCCAGGTCTAATCCCTAATAAATATTACACTTTTTTTTTTATATACTCTCTCCGTCCCACAAAGTAGATAATTTTTACTTCATGGAGATTAAGAAAAAGAATTTAGTATGGTTGAAATATTAAATTTTATTTACAATTTTCAATTACACTCTAACATTAATAATTCATTAATTATTGATATCAAAGTGTATTAAAAAGGGATACATAAATAAATACATGAAACAAGTATGGAAAGTATGCTGTAATTTGGAACAAAAAAAATGTGATATAATTATAAGACGAATGGAGTATAAATTACATTAAATATCCATCTCCTGTCTCTCGTATATGAATCATATATTTATTACATATATATCATATATCAAAAACTCAATCAAAATTCAGACAAGTGATGAATAAAAATAAATTCATATTTATCACTCAGTCTCTCGCATATTAATTCGATCACAATGATCCATATATACTCAAAATTCTTTTTTTTTTCTTAGCTATTAACTAGTATTCGCAACCTAAATCACTACATAATCTTTGTCATTATAACACATTAAGATTAACTGCAATCTTGAAATGGTATGGTTACTTTAATCAAATAAGTAACAGTGTAATCCAAGCAAGTGGGGTTCGTTTGGGGCGGTTTGTGGGACTTGACAATATTTTCCAACTTTCTCATCAAATGACACACATACATACATACATATATATGTGTATCTATTCATTAACATTAAAAAAAATGTTGTAACAGGGGGTGGGGTGGGGGGTTAACTAAACTTGAAAATGACTTNCTATAGGGACCCTTAACTGAGGATGATAATGACATGTCTCCACACTAAAACAAATATTGTTTCCCTTTCCCATTTTCGTCATATGTGACTATGTGAGACTCAGATTGGCTTCCATGATTGCTACATTACAATCTCATTCCATTTGTCTCTTCTTTCTTAGATTGTTAACCCAGTTTTAGGACAGCCCTTTTCTTTTTCTTTTTTCCTTAAACAAAGTCGTTAATCAGCCTGTGGATAATTATGCCCACAATCCAGGCAAAATACTCACTCGGGTGAAAGATTAGTCGGTGATTAATGACTAATTGGGATTGACATTTTTGACAGCATTCTGTTTACTTCTGTATAAGTAATTTGTAATTTATTTATTTTTTTATACTTGAAATTTTGCTATTGGTCATTGCTTGGATTGTAAGTGGGACTACGCAGGCCATGATAAGAGCCGAAAAGTTGTATCCACGGATGATTGCTTCACTTCAAGCTCTAATCAAGTTTGTTTTTCAGCAATGATTTATGAAATATTTAATACATCATACAAAGATTCTGAGTGAGCTCTAGGGATGTATTTCTGCTCTTTTCAAACAACTTGTGTGTAAATTTTCCACAAACAATCAATAGAGTGACCTAATCACAAAAAGCAAGGGACTTTCTACTTAGTGATCTCAACACGGTTTCTGATAATTACTCTGAAACTCATTGGTAAAAAAAAAAAGATTATTTTAATCTTATTTGCAGTTATCCCAGTCATTTCAAAAACATGATTCAATTTAATTTGCAACCAAAGGTCTAATTACCAAAAAACAAACACTTGTTTTATAAAAAAAGGGTGACTTCTGTAGAACATGAACAAATGTCAGGTGTCAGGGGCATATTTGTACTTTTACAAAATGACTGCGTTTTTCCCGTAATTAGATTAACGACAATGATAACTTTTGTAATTAAATCTTAAAAATGCTAGCCATGGCATACAATTTGCAATTAAAATGGAGAGAAAATATAAAATATAAAAAGGGAGCTAGTGAAGGAACATTTCATGTAATATTGTAATATAGCATTAGACTTATTTCAACAATGGAGCTACAATTAATAAAAGTTTAAATTTTAATTCTTATCCAAATGAAAGCCATAAACCATGTATACAAACCAAGAAATACTTTCGCAATATATGTCCTGGCAACAAGTGGGTCTTAAAGAAAGTTCCTTTGGAAGTTTCCAGAAGAAAACCTGGAGGTTAGACCCTGAGCCATGTTCTCGTTATCGAACTTGACATTCTGCCTTCCGGCGGTCAAATCCTTTTCGCGGTCCCAAGGCTTCCACGGATGATTTTCCTCCCATTCCTCTTTCGCCCTTGCCTCCTTCGATTTTTTCTTCAGACGGCTTTTGGCCGACTCCTGATGCTTTTCCATCAGTGATTTCGAACGTTTCGCTTTGTTGTACTGATCGACCAACTCTGCGTCGGGATTTGGTCTTTTCTTTTCTTGCTCGTTTGACGCTAGTGCTGCGGCCTCGTTGTATGCTTCTAGATAACTGATCACGAAAATATCAGTCAGACATCGAGGCGCGAAAAATATATATATTTAAATTTCAATACATGCCAAGGTTATTTTTGTAATTTGTAACCTAGAATATATTAACGTAAATGACGTACTTCATCTTTGCCTTTTGAGCTCTTTCTGAAGGTGTATCTGTCCAGGCACTTGTATCACCACGTCCTTCTTTGGCCGTCTTACTAAACGTTCTTGTAGAGTGCATGGGCACACCACCACCAGGCTGAACAAAAGTACCAAGTTAAAACACTGGAAACTCAACTTACTTTCAGCATCATCAACATAATCGTTCTTGTTGAGTACATTACATTAAATATAAATACACATCAGGATATAAGTAAATTAAATAACATATAAATTGCACATCAATTAAAACTACTAGGTATATTACATAAAAGATAAATATACATCAGCACATCATATAACAAACAACTGGAAATACATTAGGGTCCACAATGCAAGGTGGACCCTGGTCCACAGTATAATTTACCCATAAACTCATAGGGGATGTATGGATATGTTTACATTCCATTTCTCAATTTCTAGTGGAAAAAGTGATAATTGAGAATTTATTGATTTTCATGTGAAAATTGAGATTACGTTTGGATGAATAATTTTGAAATATATATTTTAGGTATATATTATTTAAAGTTGGTAGTGGTAAGGTCCATTTTTAATCTTTTAATTTGAATGTATAAAATAATATTAATAAGATTGTAGATGGTGAATCTTATTAGATATTATAATTTAAAAATAGTAATATTTCAATTAGATTTTGGTGGTAATGGTGGGTCCCGCATCTTAAAAGATGAGATCTGATTGATAGATTTGAAATAAAATGATGTAAAAAATGAAAATTTTGCAAATAATGATTTCAGAAGTCGTAAACAAACATGATCTAATTTTGGTAATAGTTGGAAATTGGAAATTGGAAATTGTGAGATAGAAACACTTCCATACATAGCCATACTCTTCTGCCTCTCAGAGAGATTGTTTTTGTTTTTAGCATTAAAGATGAAACACAACTAACATGGTTTAATTGAGGTAGTACAATTCTTCGGTTTACATTAGTTTTTTGTTTTAAATATCAGTTCATGTATATAAGTTATTAGTCACAAGTCCACATTAGATATTTAATTAGTGGAAGCAGTGATACTCTTTATTTACCACTCATCAAGAAAAACATGATCATATTATACAGGTTATATTGAAATGCACAGGAAAAAGATGGGGAAAAAAGGGGGAAAAAAAAGAGAAATTGTTTTACTTTTCTTTCAGGAGGTAATGTGGTCATCCATTCATCTCTCTTTGGTGCAGCTTTTGCATCCATCTCTGCCAGGAGTATGTCGTCACCCTCCATAGATATACCTGTCAGCAAACAGTTTCCATTTTCATATCAAGTAGAGATGTATGGGGAAAATACAGATAAAATACTAATGAACAAGTTGTAAAGGATAAAATAGAAAGGTAACAAACTAGACATCATCAGAAAGTGTCAAACCTTGAAGACGTCTCCATTGAGCAGCTTCGCGCATTGCTTTCAGCTCAGCCTGCAAATAAAGAACATTTGCTTGAACGAAATGGCTCTATTACGCATAACTAACAATAAAAGGGCCAGGATGATACCTTGAATGCATCTTGTTCCTCCTTCAGCTTTATTTTGTCATCTAGTGCTTTTCGCTGGAGAAAATATTTATAAAAAAAAAGAAGGAAAAAAAAGGACAATAACTTAAGAAACACATAAGAAATCGTAAGACTGAAATTTCGAAGATATTTGCAAATTCGTTTTTGGTCATGAAACATAGATAAAAAATTAGAAACGAATTCAAGTTGAGACAGGTGTCAATTACTGATTACTTGAAATTAGAAGTGGTTTTTAATTACTAACGCCATAAATAGGACATTACAAATCCCCATCTCAGCAAAACCATTAACCATTGGCAGCATTTGGGAACAAAACAATTGTGCTAAAACTAAATCTTATACTGCCTAACCACCAGGAAAATCTTTAAAAAAAAATTCTTAAATAACCAAAAAAAAAACAAAAAAAAAACACCTAATTAACTTAACTGAAAAAAGAACCCTAGAAATGGGTGGGGTGGCGTGGGGGGCTGAGAACCTAAAAAAAACACTAGAAAAGGTAAGAATCCTAACAAAAACTTAATTTATTTGTTCGAGGGTTTCTCAGCCCCAGATTGGGATTTTCTTTTCAAAAATACCAGGATTTTCGAAATCATCCTAATCAGAAAAGAGGTGACACACTAAATTCAAACAAATAAGGATTTTACTATTCATTGGGATTTTCAAAATAATCCAATCCAAGGATTCTAAAATCCTCTAACAAGTATAGCATAAATAACTGGAAACCCTAAGAAAAACTAAACTAAATTAAAAAAAAAAAAAAACTGAACACTAAAAAGAAAAACTGAAAAACTAAAATTTGGGCCCTGCCTAACCGAATTTACTCCCTCAGGCGGTTCGACACAAAGTTTTTGTCACTAAGCTTGTCAAACAAATAAAAGCAATATGCAAAATATATCTCCAACTTCAACACAAAAACCAGAAAATGTTAAAAAGAAAACTCACCTTATTGGGATCCTGTAAATCCTTAAACGCTTTGTTCAACTTAACAAACGCTTGCTGAGCTTGAGGATGAGAGCTTTTGTCAGGATGAACCATTAGTGACAACTTCCAGTACCTAAAGAAAGCAAAATATCGGCAATGGGTTCATCTCGAAAATTTATATATGCATACATCAAAAGGAAATGAATAGATACATGATCTGACCAAACAGAAGATGCATGCTGACTACTTTTCAGGATACTTTTAAGTACTACTACCATTGTATACCTTTTCTTCATGTTTTCAGCTGCCATATTATTGTTAACCCCAAGAATATCATATGGACTAGCTTCATCGGCACCGATTATCCTTGTAATCTGAACATATAGAACAAAAGTTAAGCCTTATGCAGTAAGCACCATCAAATTGATTGCAATAGAAATTACCAGTTTACATGCAAGAAAGAAAATAACGCTGTATTTTTGAGCCCCAGTTTTGATCTTTAGTTTTAAAAAAAAAAGGAAAAAACACAAACAAGGTTTTGAAAATCCTAAACCTTACCTATACAAATGATTTCTGACGTAACAATAGCCTATTAACCTATTCAATTCAAACTATTAATATAAAAAACTCATCATTACACATATACCCATAAATAATGTAATAACTTATCCATAAAAAAAAAAATACTATCCATAAAAACATAATAAGATAATACAACATCCACTAATCAGACATAATAACATTCTACAGTAAAGTCCTCCTTTTAAAACTCTAAACAAACAAGAATTTTCCTGTGCATTTGGACTTTCAAATCTCAAAAAAATAATACTCCCTCCATCCAGTTCTATCTATCAATATCGAAATTTTCATGTCCCATTCAATCTGTCACATTTACATTATCAAGAGAGAATTAATGTTACTTTTTACTTTCCCAATAAGAATAAATGTTACTTTACTAATTTTACCCCTACCTTTATTATTTCATACTTTTAGTTATATTCCAAACAAAAGGATATTATGGCCATTTGATACCTATAATTATAACACCAACCATCTTTCTTAATCTCCGTGAAATGGTCAATTGCGACATATAGAATAGGACGTAAGGAGCAATAATAATAATAATAACAATAATAATAATAATAATAATAATAATAATAATAATAATAATAAAATCCCAGGATTCTAAAAACCACAGAAATCCCAAATAAGACGCAGCCTAAGGATTTCATTATTTCTAATGGCAGCAGTTGAGAAAGTGGGAACGGTCCATGAACTAGTGAAAGAGATGGGGAAAAACAGGGGACAAAAAGCACCTCCTCAAAACGCTCTGCTTCATTTGATGACTCAGCTTCTTTGACCACAGCAGGAGGTGGAGGTCCTATAAATGACTCGTCGTCTCCATCCAACTCAGCTTCTCTGTTACAATTGCTCTCGTGCATTAGTATATTATTGATTACGATGAACTGATTTTTCTGCTCTTTAGTGACAAAGTATGAAAAATATATAAATATAATTATTATTATGCTTAAATAAAACAGTTTGAATGACATTTTTTGCTTAAAAAAAAGTGTACTATACCTCAATTCAGCTTCTGCTTCGGTTAGTTTGGCTGCTGCGGCAAGTAGCTCAGCAGATGGCATTTCAGGACCAATTTTCCTGAATGAAAACAATAAACTTGAAATCAAGAATAGAACAAACAAATACAAACCCCTATAGACTACTTTCTCTCGTGAACGCAAAGAAAACTATATTCCATCACTTTATTTATCTCATATCTTACAGGATAAATTTTTTATTTTAACTGAGCCCACATGAGTAGAACACTATACGTAATAAAAGCAAATAAAATAATAGTACACCGTGGATATACATAGGTTTGGCTATACCTTCTTATCGGGCCCACAACGTCTTCCTTGGTATCCTCCACATTTTCGGTCACGTGAACCTTTTCCGAGACTGGTGGCACTGAGCTTGCATCTCCCTGGGAATCTAAGTGATCGAGCTCCTTTTCAGGTTGCAAATGAGAACGGATGATTGGACCAAGAATATCCATTGTAGGGCTCGCTTTGTGTGGCAGTAGAAAGACTTGTTCACTGTTTTCTTTGAGGTTTAAAGATTTGAACAGCCTTCGAAGATGCTTGACCAATGACTTTTCAGATAATCCCCTTATATCAACAGCTTGCCCATCATCGATCATTCGCAAAAGCTAAATTAAAAAAAATAATAATAATGAAATCAGTATAGTATCTTTAATCCAAAAATGGAGTTGTATGTCAAATCGATGAAGTTTAACCTAAAATAATGTTTGAAATTCAAATAACTGCTGCCCAAGAACTCAATTTCATAAGTCACTATATTCATACAGCAAGATCAATAGTAACGTTACAACAGCAATTGAATAACTCTAAGACATTGAAAATTACAACAGCAAGATCAATAGTAACGTTATTGTATATATATTTGGATAAATTACTGAATTTGCAATAATATACCAGCTCCAAATCCCCAGCAACAGTAGGAAACTCCTTCAGTACAAACTTAACCACATCCTCCGGATTCTCCCGCTCCGAACCCGACCCGGACCCGCTCTCCTCATCCGAATCGTATTTCCTCTTCTTCCTTTCCCTTCTTTTATGCTTCCCTCTTTCACTTCTGCTGTGTTTTTTCGTCGTCTTCTTGCTCCTCTCATTATTATCTCTTCGTGATTTCTTACTTCTTCGCTTATTCTCCTCACGGTCGCGGTCCTTGTCACGGCGTCGTTTTCGGAGTTTCGACGACGATTCGAGTTGGTCGTCGGATGATGACGTGGCGGCAGAGGAGGATGAGGTAGCGGAGGTGGATGTGGAGGAATCCGGCGAGTATTTCCGATGTCGTGATTTTCTCGAATGGCCTCCCATGTATTCGATTTCAGGGTTGAGGCGAAGGCAATCAAAAATTTGTTGTTTTCGATTGGGATAGCAGAAGCAAGCAGCAAAATTTTCAGAGTTTCGGGTCAACCCATTACGCATCCCATGTGGGCGGGTTTTGGCTCCGTAAATGGGCTTTTTGCAGCTTTTGATGGTTGGGTCCGAGTAGATTTCTGATTGACAATATATGGGTCCTGGACTAACCCACCCAGAAATCCAACATAAATAAGCGTCCTACTAATTTAAATAGGTCTCGTTTGGGCTTGAAAAGTTGAGATTGCAACGGAAATTGAGTATAAACCCACATGGGCCACGTGTCAATTGTTCGAGTTTTGGGGTTAAACTCACGGCTCTCTTTTTTAAGACAATTCTATTAAGACTTTTGCCGGTCGTACTCGTATAAAATTTATTTAAAAATAGGAGTCAATGTTTCAACTCGATTCCTGATTTATAATTTAGTGTCTTTTGTTTCGATTAGAAACTTTTTAATTTTTCTTGAAACTTTCTCTTGTTCTCCCGAATATAAACGTGGTTTCTTTCTTTCTTCTGCCTATTTATGTGGATGACCTCCAACTAATATTTGGATATCATTTTCAACACAAAATAGAAGAATTGATTTATTATTTCTTCTTAATTTCTATAATTCTTGTGAAGTGCTGCCTAATGACACCACTCTACTAACTTGAATTTTAGAAATCACATCCTTATAGTAACTGTATACATATCAGTTGCTGACTTGTATTATTGGATTAACATCTCTCTCCAATGACTTGGTATTTTCGCAAATAATAATTATGTCGCATCCCCATTGTTCACCTTGGCTTTCTATCAGTATTCAGTGAATAGTTGTATGTATTCGTGTTCATGGCAAATATCTCGTAATTCGAGGCAATAGTTGCTTGTTCGAAATTTTTCTGTTTTCTTTACAATACACTCGAAATACCCTGTGCCGATAAAATTGATTTTGAATAATTTGGCCATATTATCGATTATCATTTTTAATAATTCTCTACATATAACTCCCATTTTTATATCTGACTCCCACACGATCTTTACCAATCCTTCTTGACTCGTTTCAATGAGTAAAATGAACTCTTCCTTTTCTATGCCGAGAGTCTCGAATGCAATTCGCATTGCAGATACCCAGTCGTCAAATAATATCTCTCGGTTTTTGAAATCTAAAATATCCAAATTTAAAATCAATCCATACTGATGTATAAAATCAGATTGGGACTTCTCGTATGGCGTGTTGAGAATATTGGACCTTCGGGAACGTTGCCTGATACTCACTATATCTGTAGAATATCCTTTTATGGTGAAATCCCCGAATGTGGCATTGGTGAGTAAGGTACTGGTTCATGTGGAGCAATACTTTCGCTTGAATTGAGACATGTTAGTCATCATTATTCTTTCTTCCGTTGGTTGTCTTATAACCTCGACCATTGACTAAGGAGTTTGACCGCCGTACTCCCGCACTTAACCAAGGAGTTTCCCATCAAAATATACCTATCAATTTGCTAACCCAAAACAGCACATTTTGGATTTAAGTGATGGGTCATCCCCTAAGAAGAGTTGCACTTCGGGATCATATGTCACGTAGTAGAGATTCGGGATTTTTTATAAGATTTGATACCATTTTAAATATAAAATAAATCGAATAAAGTTGAAAAAAATATAAATATACGTAGGTGGGGGTGAGTTTTTATGTTATTTTTAAATTAATATGTATAGTAGTTATTTCACTAAATTTATATTTTAAAAAAGTTTATCGAAGAAGAGTTTTTCTTATGGTTAAAATAGTCTTCTTATGGTTACCCTAATTATAAATGACTAAAGTCAATGACTTATTCCAATTTAAATTTCATCATTAGAATTTCACAACCACGTAACAAATGTTTATACCAATTTTATTATACATGTTAATTCAGTTAAAATTGAATATTTTTTTAATTGACGGTTTGTAACCGTCGATTTATTTAGTTGGTTTTGTTGTAACAACCAAATCGGATGCCAATTTTGGTTTGGTCTTCTAACTGGTAGTTAGCCAGTTTTATATTTTGAAAAAATCGAAAACCAATTCGTGAAGTTTTCCCAAAGTCATTTAAAGGAAAAACAAAAAGAACCGCCGAACCATTTGCAGTCGATTCACAATTTCGATTCTAATTATAACCGATGATCAACAATTAAACGAACTGTTAATCACAAAAGGAAACCAGCAATTGATGGTTAATCGGAACCGTATAAACATTTCTACACTTGATATAACAAAAACTGCAAACAAAGTTCATATCAATTAAAAATCTTAATAAATCACAATTTACAATTTAGTCAACATATCTACCTAGATTAGTCATAAACTTTTTCATTCGACAAATTTATTAATCTAATCTAAAGACGGTTCCAGAAGAAATGATGATACAAAAAAATAAAATAAAAAATGCTATTATATGTACTCTATAACTGCATTATTAGTGCATTATTGTGAAGTTGATAAACCCATTACCCATCCTAATGAGTATATATAAAAAAAAAAAAAAAAAAAAAAAAAAAAAGAAAAAAGAATTGAAATAGGCAAGGGGCATTTCGATAAAATACCTAAATGCCGAAAAAAAAAAAAGTAAAATAAATACAATAAAATAATTTAATCAATAATTAAAAACCCACTCCCCCTTTTCCCTTTCTTTCCCGCAAGCGAAAAATCTCTCCGGTGAACTTCCCCAGATAATCTCCGATTGTCCGTACGATTCAGGGTGAAATACCTATTATACCCTTTCAGAGTCCCTCTAACTTCAGATAGGGAAGGAAAAAACCCTCTTACTGGGAGACGGATATACATACACGGGCGCTGTGTGTATCTACCAGCCAATAATGCGTGGATGGCTCAGTACAGGCAATCCGGCGGCGTCAATAATGGGTCGCGCAACGGCGTCGTTTCGGATCACGTGTCTGTCGGAGTCCGCGGAGGTTCGAGGCACTTCTACCACCGGCGATCGAAGGCTTCGCCGGCTTACAAGATCTCCGTCGTATTCTGCTTTCTGACACTATCTCTCATTCTATCGATCTACGCGTATTTCTATTTCTCGTTGCAGAGCAAAGGTGAATAATGGGACTTACTGCATTGAGTGAGGTCCTTTGGTATATTGTGCGAAGCTCCTGTTTGTTTTCAGTTGTATGTGAGCACATTTAGTAGAAACTTTGATTATTAATTAGTTCAACTTAATTGAACGGCCTGCTGAATGTAGAAAGTCTCATTCATGTGGAGTGGTTGATTGCTGGACAGTGTGATGATATATATTTTTTTGATGGATATAAATCTCTCTCTGCAGTTTTTGGTGCTTAAGTGAACTGGAAGCAATTTCTGCAAATTTCTTTTTGTAAATTGATAGTGGGGCTGAGATGATGGGGTTATGTGGTAGTATTTTGTTCTTTAATTTTTGGTGTACTTGAATCTGAAATTCTGTATGCGTTATATGTTGATCAATGCTAGAGGATATGTGAAGCTTTGTTGAGTTGCCAAATGTGCAGAATAACAAGATATGTCATAGGGATGAGTCATATGAATGAATCTAAGCATGTATATACTTGACTATGAACTGTATTATTGCCATATTTGTTATTTATTGTCGATTCTGAATTCCAAGACTTGTTTACTTTTTATATCTCCGGTTGTTTGAGTGATTTCGTCGTCACTGGATTTTTATGGGGAACAAATTTTAACTTATACGGGTTACATTTATTGGTTTTTGGAAGTGCTTGATTTTGGCAATTTCTCATTCTATTTTGTGTCAGTAGGGGAAATAAATAGACACCAAGCCCAAGATGATGACACAAGCAATGATACGGATTTTCTCATGGACGTGTCACAAATACGAAAACCCAACGAGCTCAAATTCGGCCGTGGATCAGTTGGTCATGGCCGGGATTCACGGGACTGGGACAAGGATGATAGAAATAGGGATAATGATTATAATGAGGAGGAAGCTCGGGAACGAGCCCGTGATGGTTCTGTGGACAAGGTGAACTCTCCAGTGAAAAACAGAGATAAAAAACCTTTTAATGACCGATCTCACGAAGCCTCGGATCACAGAGGAAGTTCGTTATACAACGAGGCTGGACGTAATGAACTGAAAATGTACGAGGCTGAATATGAGGCCTCTTTAAAGACCGTTGCTGAGTCCACAGATATGCACGATTATCAAAACCGGCAATCTGAGGATACTGATGGGAAGGAACATAGAGAACTAGAAGAAGCTGATGAATATGATGATGGGATTGATTTACAGGATGATCAAATAGAAGAAGGTGATGATGACAAGAATCATTCTAGTGCTACTAAACCCCGTATTACTGGCTCTGATTTGCACGGTAAGGATTCTCCACGAGACTTCCAGCGTGCTAAAGTGGACCCTATTTCCGGACGTGCCATTGGTGCAGAAGCTCAGCCTGTTCGAAAGGTGATGCCTGAAAAGCGGTCGGGCTCAAAAAAGAAGTCCAAGCGTCGGAAATTTTCAGGTAATAATCTATTTAGTCTATTCTGTGGATTACTTTTTCTTGACAGTCATTTTACTCTGTTCAATTCACAGTTTTTGGTTTCACAAGAATTAATAATGAGGTACTCTGCTAATTAAAAATTTCTACTGAACTTGAGGATGAATATCCAGATTTATCGTAGTTTATATTTGGTATTTAGTAGCATCATCAAGTTTTGTTGGTCCCTTTGTTCAAGAACTTGTATAAATCATACAAATAAGGATATAATAGCAAAGCTGATATAAATGGATTTTTTCCCTTCAACTGATGGATGTCATTTTAATCTAGTTAAAAATATGTTAACCCCTTTTCACTGAACAAATTTCAGGTTCTTGTGAGATGAAAATTTCGAATTCCTCTGCTCTACTTGTGGAGCCTCTAGAAAGTCGAAAATTTGCTAGATTTGCTTTGCAGTATACAGATATAGAAGAGAGGCCCATTGAAGATGAAGAGTGGGAGCCAAGATTTGCTGGACATCAGAGTCTGAGAGAAAGAGAAGAATCTTTCATTGCTCGGGATCAGAAAATTAACTGTGCCTTTGTCAAAGGTCCTAAAGGGTCACAGAGTACAGGCTTTGACTTATCTGAAGACGATGCAAAGTACATGAGCAGTTGCCACATTGCTGTTATGTCTTGTATCTTTGGTAATTCCGATCGTTTGAGATCACCGATTGGCAAAGCAGTATGGATCTTGACAACCCTTTTCTTCTTTTTTCTCTTTAGTGCAGTTAACCTCATTTACATCTCGTGTATAAAATAAACATGAATTGGACGTTTATGCTTATCACAAGGTAATAAATAAATATTTTGCTTGTGTAACTCTTGCTTGATTTGTATTAACTCATCAGCTGTTCAGAAAATTCATGATTGATGTTCCGTGAGATGATATGTTTATGTAAAACTGCTATAATTACTCTGATCTCACTTCTTTTTGAAACTTAGGTCTCTCGAATGTCAAGGAAAAACGTATGCTTTGTTATGTTCGTGGATGAAGTAACTTTACAAACTCTTTCTTCAGAAGGCCAAATGCCTGATATGATGGGCTTTGTCGGGTTGTGGAAGATCGTGGTGGTGAAGAATCCTCCTTATACTGATATGCGGAGAGTAGGGAAAATACCAAAGTTTTTGCCTCACCGTCTTTTTCCTTCAGCCAGGTACAATTCACATCTGAACATTTTCATGATAGATTGCGTGGCTATTCTTTTATTGCTAATTATTATCTGGTCCCTCTATTTTTTCAATTCGTCTTCTATTCTGCAGTTCTATTATTAAATTTGTATTGTGATTCAGTTGTGTTGGGCGCTGGGATGATCTCTGGATTATTAAATCAACAAAAAATTGTATGCCACGCTTTGCTTGTGTAGTGGAGAGGCAGAGTATTGACTTTTGCAACTATTTAAGAATGAAAATATGTTTGTTTAGTGAGTTTTTATTGGAAATTGAACCATTTCACCTTTTATTTTCTAAATGAAACTGAAAATTCAGACTACTTTCCAAATAACTTTTCATTATAATCACGAAAATCTGTATGAAAATATACTGCAATTACGCATATCTATGTCAAGCATGGAAATTCTGACAGCTTTTTTCATTTCCAATCATTAAATTTCAGACAACTTACCAAACATATTTTCATTTCTCAGACAAAAACCAATTACCTCTCACTGATCACTTTTCCCACTAGAAATCGAAAAATGACATGGAAATCCATACATCACCTTAGTTTTCCATCTCTTGCGCAAGAATTGCTTATCTTAGATTCAAACGTCTCTTCTGTATTAAAGCACTTTCCAATGATTTTCTCAGGCGGTTGGCCCTTTATTGTGAAAATACTCGATCTGGATATTATTTTCAGGTACTCGATTTGGTTGGACAGCAAACTTCGTCTCCAACTTGACCCAATGCTTATCTTGGAATATTTCCTATGGAGAAAAGGTTACGAATACGCTATTTCAAATCACTATGACCGCCACTGTTTGTGGGAAGAGGTTGCCCAGAATAAGAAGCTCAACAAGTACAACCATAGCGTTATAGACGAACAATTTGCATTCTATCAAGCAGACGGGATGAGAAGATTTAACGCAGCTGACCCTAACAAGCTTCTGCCCAGCAGTATGATTTATTCTAATATATCTTTACAAATTCTCTCTGTTTCAGCTTACATGTTAGTGCTGTATTGATTTGTTGATTTCTTGGCAGATGTACCTGAAGGGTCTTTCATCGTTAGGGCCCACACACCAATGTCAAATTTGTTTTCTTGCCTTTGGTTTAACGAGGTTGAACGGTTTACTCCTCGCGACCAGCTAAGTTTTGCCTATACATATCACAAACTGAGAAGGACGAATCCCGAGAAACCGTTTTATCTGAATATGTTCAAGGTATACATTATTGTACATCATTAATTACAAAAATACCCTTTAGATTCACTCTAATAACAGAAAACCCAGCCTTTTTCCAAAATTACAAAAATTACACCCTATTTAGAAGGTATTTGATTTTGAAAGATAACTGGCTCTTTTTGTGATTATAATAAAGCTCAGGGGTAGTTTTTGTAATTTAGCCTTATATTGAATATTAACCACGAAAAAGAGTATACTTCAAACCAGATAATGTCTTCTAGATTTTGTAGCATGGTTCTGAGAAGCGGGCCGGACGGTTCGACCAGGAACTGGTCACCTTACTGGACTGGTTCTTCTCCAAAAACCGTCTGCCCATTAACCGGTCAACAACCGATCGAACCGGTCAAAACTGGTTAAAACCGGTTGAGCCGGCCTTTTTTTTAATTCTTTAATGTAATTTAATATATATTTTTTACATAAATAGACATAAATATTTAAATATTTTGCACATGTATCAACTATTTTGTCAATTAATTTAGTCATTTATATTAATTTATATTCTATGAAATATTGATATTTGGTATTTTATATTGGGCAACACTCTTGTTAGGCGTCCGTTAGGCCAAAATTTCATATCAATTCATTATAGTGCAAAAACCAATACATTATAATAAAAAACCAATACATCTTAATACAAAAATATTACAGTACAAAACCAATACATCATAGCACGGGTCAGAGATTTATGAAAAACTAATACTTTACAGTACAAAAACCAATACATCACAGTACAAAAACTAATACATTATAGTATCGGGTCAGATGGCCTAACGGGTCACGACCCGTTAATCTGGCCTAACACAAGTGTTTGCCTTTTATATTTATTCATTACTTAAAACATTATATAATATTTAAAAATATAAAATTTTGACCACGTTCAAACATGTAGCTTCACCGATTTGATGACCAGTCCCGTTTTCAGAACCTTGGTTTGTATTGCCATTTTATTTGCTGAATTCAAATGATCTATTTTTTCAGGACTGTGAGAGGCGAAAGATTGCTAAATTGTACCGTCACAGGTCTGAGGAGAAGAGGAATATCGCCCAACAAAAAACAGAGTAGTTCTTCATGATCTTAGAGTAATTTGTCCTTTCAAATTAATCTGCGTTATGGTAAAAATCGTGCATCTGGGAGCATATATAATGGTGTAAATTTACGTCTGGCTATGAGGAATGGTGAAAGTTCATTGCTTTTGTTGACAGAACACGAGCAAGCCAAGGTCAGGTTTTGCTGGCTCCCCAAAGTGCTTAAAACATGGAACTAAAAGCACGGACAGTAATATTGTAGAGCCTCGATTCGATTCTTTTAGTTACACAGATTGAATGTATAATGACGTAAAGAAGCACATGATATCTTTGTACCAATATTCAATGTGAGGTTGCTCGTATTTTTGTCATTTTTTAGGCGATAAAATTTTGGTGGTTATGCAAAAGTTTATTTTCCCCCCTTTAAATTTACCGATTTATATTTTGTTACGTTATTTTTCGTTGGATTTGATTGAAATATTTCCAGAATTTTCCGCAAAGCTGCATTTATATTTGATACATGTTGGGATGAAGATGTTTATGAATTGTGAGATGTAATTTCTTCATAAAATTCTTCAAAATGCAATATGGACATATTCTATGAAGAATCATAATTCAATCCATATAATCCCACAAAATATCTATGAATTCTTTTTTTTTTTTTGGAATAATATAATATAATTTAATAGTTGATGAAAAAGAAAGTTCATCTTATCATAAAACCAACCACCAACATTAATGGCTTTCAATAAATAATGATTTGCAAAGATGAACATCTCCCTTTGTAGCAGTGCATTACAGCTTGATATTCAAATCGAATCAATTGATAGGTGACATGAACTGGTAAAAGGATAGCATCTACAAGTTCAATCAAATCAAACACAAATCAAATCACCCCTTGATATCAACCACTCAACCAACATGCAAAGAATATTCAAACCGTCTTTTCAGGAAAAACAAACTTATATTCAAACGTTAAACTATGAAGTATGAACTATGGAATATCATATCTTGTCCCCATGTACAATTTGCATGACTTTCTCTCTTTTAATTCATATCACACTCACACTCAGACTCACCCAAAGGTAACATATACATCAGAAACAGAAAATAAGTAAAAATAAAATAAAATATCTTCTTAGTCAAGCAAAAGAAAATTTGAAGAAATATCAAACCAAACTCAAATTCATAACAAGTATAATAATATTAAAGGTTACCATGCTTGCTTCTTGATTCTATGAGAATTCTGCATGAGTAAAACCTTCTTCACAACTTTGATGAATACAAAAATGATGGGTTTCTTACCAGAGAACATTTGTCCATTAGTTCTTGACAACTTTAATGATTTAGCACATCTTATTTGCACTCCATCCTCTGGCGAAGATGAAGAAATATCACGATTCTCTGCAATTTTCCCACCATTTCTCGAGCTCTCGTCGTTCAGATTCTCCCACAATACATCCATTTTCTCCTCTTCATCTTCATTAAAATTTCTGCTTTTCTTGAATTCTTGAAATGAGCATAATTTGGAATTTTCCTCATCTTCCGCTTCTTTGCCTTTTAACTTACCGGGTTTTTCGTGGGCGGTGGTGGGGCGCCGCCAGAGTGGCGGCGAGTCGATGAAACGTGGCGGCGAGTCGGTGGCGGCAGCTGCCGGGAAGGTGAAGTCATCTTCTAAAGTGGCCATGAGTTTGTTTTCTTGGGCTTGGTAATAAAGAGGTGAGAATATGGGGTCATGTAATGTTGGTTGGAGTTGGAAGGTATGGTTGGTTGTTGATTGTGTTGTGTGTAATAGTTTTAGTTCAACGACTACAACTTGTGGGCACTAATAAGTAATAACTTGTTAATTTATGTCAAAGATGTCATTTTAATTGGACCACACCAAAGTCCATTTAGAGATTGTGATAACAATTGTATGGAAAGTTTGTGAGTTTAGGTGTCTTGTTGCAAAATAACTATTTTGGCATTTCACTATCTATGTGAAATATTAAGGTTAATACAAATAAAATATTTTGGAAAGTCTGTTTTAACATTTTGAGTCCTAACGAGGTCAGTATTTGTAAAATTAATACAAATCTCAATCAACTTTTTTATAATGCATTAAGGGGTATTTGTTATTTTGAAAAAAAAAAATAAATTTAAAAACACAATATGTCCAGAAAAAGACAGACCACCACATTGCTATTTCGATAGTCCAATAAGATAAGCTTATTATTCCATTTAGTGTGCAATTAATTATTTATTTCCATCTGCATTCATATTTAATTATTTTAAAATCAGAATACTCTATTTATTTAAATCAACTTTTATAGAAATCGAGTAAATAATGATTAAATAATCTTAAACCTATTTTTCTTTTGGGATGGGGGGATTAACTACCCATTTTTTCTCTCCAACCGGGCTAAAATTTAGGGGTAATTTTTATAACGAAATCAAAAAAATTATCACTATTAGCCCTTTTTTTATGAACAAAACGCATGGACTCATATTGCTTCAAATATATTTATTATTCGTATATTGTAAAACAAAAAGTATAAAAGAAGAAGATTAGTAATAAATGAGAAGAAGGAGACGATATAAAGTTAGAGTTCTCTTATTTATCAAAAATTTTCTTTATATAAGATATCAAATACATGTTTTCATAATATATAAAGATAACAAATACCTAAACTCTTCTTCATTAGTTACTTATTAACAAAGACACACTAATTGTATTTTTTCTTTCAACACTCCTCCTTGTGCCAAGTCAAAGGGTGAAATAGTATTTCATTGTTGTCTCGTTAAAACCTTGCCAAGTAACAAAACCCAATGGGAAAAATAAAACTTGGTATAAAGATCAAGAGTACAACACACCTATGTTGAGACTCCCCCTAAAGTCTACAACTCTCTCTGATATGTACATCTATTAAGATAACTTTGAAAATCTCCACTTCCTCGATTTACTTGATTCTTAAGAAAGTGCATAATTGTTGGTTGTAGAATAGTTGTGGTGATATTACTCGTATTATCACATTTTGTTCAGTGATAGAGTTCAAGCCACTATTATCAGATATATGAATGATCATAATATTTACCATTGATAATCACGAACTACTACATGTATGACAATGATCTCTTTACATGTATCGAATGAATAATCAACATCAACGATAATATTTGGTGTTTCACAGTAGAAAGTAAACTCAACATTTTATTTATGGGTTATAAGACCATCTCGAGTCCCAATTATATTTATGAATGAGAAAAACAAACTCGCGTCAATGGTTTCTTTTAGGTATCAAAGTATATTTTTATTCCATTCCAGTGACATTGCGCTTTCTTGAGTTAATCAAGATAACAATTTTGAGAAATTAATATTTGGTCAAGTGTATTAGTAATGGTACAATAATGCGCATATTGTACATAGGTAGAGAATTTCAGCTCCCACCAGTTCTTTGTCATTCCACTAACGAAATTGATCTTTCTTTATATCTTCACTTTGACCAATCATAGGAGTGCTAACATATTTAATTGCCTAATCATCTTTTGGATATATGCAAACTGTAGAATTTAGTATTCCACAAACTCGAGTTTTAGTTTAATGTCTTAACATGATCGAGTTTTCTCATGATGCATTATCTCAAATTAAGAGTTTAAGTAGATAGTGGTTTCTCTTATTTCATTAAAAGTTCATATTATGTTCATATCATCGACATATATAGCTACAGATGCAAATTTAACATATATTCTTTATAAATACGCAATGACATAGATTATTTTTCTCAATCAAGCAGTCACTTAGACAGTTTTACCGCATCCGTGTGGATTATTTCAATCCATAAAGTGAGTGTTTTGATTTAATTGCAAATGCACTCCATGGCTTAGAGTCACTTGCCTTCGCAATGAAAGGCCAGCAAGCACTTTCGTATATATATATATTTCTAAATCATGATCCCCGTAGAGATATGATGTAACCACAGGTATATGCTGCATTCTCAACTCTTTGGAATTATAACATCTATTACGGGATAATACATATACCCATAGTCAATTTCAAGGCGTTTTGAGAAACTTTGTGCTTCGAGTATAGATTTGCATCTCATGACTTTATTTTTCTCATTGCGTTTTCTGAAAAAACGTTGTTTATATCCTACAGGCTTTACACTTGGTGAGGTTAGCACTACCAGACCAAAAACCTGTCTTGTTGTCAGTGAATTTAGTTCTACCTGAATTGATTCTTTAGAATTAGGACAATTTCCTCTATATTGACATTTCAATAAAGCGTGGTTTGATACTATCGTGCTCTATGATTCCTTGAGCAACAGTGTATATATCATCAATGTGTGTGGAAGATCTTTCCATCAATTCATATAACTCTCATTGTACATTTGGATTTCTTTATTCTCTGAAATTATATTAAATATCGGAACTTCCTCCAGTAATAATTCATGAACATAAGTATAACCAAAGATAATCTCGTGAGAGGTATTATCTTCATTGATGATCAATTGAAKTTGTGYCATACATGMCCTCTTATTCCTTGGGCGAGTATTSATCGAAYCAAGTGACCTCCCCCTGTTCCTTTTGGGAGTCACGACCTCAATCACACCTCCACTAAGTATGGTTGCAATGTCTTATTGTGACATTGTGCCCTTTATTGGGACTTTTAACTTTGCAGACACATTTGCAGTTGGTATATATATGATCTCGTCACTTTAGAAATTGAGTCTTCTATACTTTGAAGATCAATTGTTCACTTTACTTCACTTTCACGTTACATTGTGAAATGCGGGGATCATAATGAGTCATAGTATGAAACTATTCCTGTCGTTCCATAGAAAATACTTTTTCTTATCTCCCCCTAATGACGAGAAGACTATCTCATTAGAGTGATAAATTCACTAATTTAGCGATAAAGAGATCGTCTGTCAAAGGTTTCAAATAGCGGATGACTGTTGGAGATTCATAATCGTCTTTAGAAACCCATATGAATGCGTTGTGGGGGCGCAATAAGCACATATACCGCGTAACCAAATATGCGTAGATATGAATTACCAGGCTTATCTCCAATTACCAACTGTTACACAAATATCTGGTTACCAGAGGTTCATAAACGAATAAGTAAGAGTTGCGTGCAATATTGCATAACTCTGTGCAGAAATAAATATATGAGTCCGCATAAATATTGTCTTAGTCACCATCTATATTCTTTTTGAAGGTGTCTTCTTTGAGACTTTATTGTATATGCACATTAGGAAGATGCATTACACCGATCTTTATTAAAATGTAAAAGATATCAAATACTTTTGATGTAAACTCTCTAACATTATGAGTTTGGGTGATTTATAAGGGTGGTGAGTCCTCGATCATACTAAATGTGCTAGAAGTTTCGCAAATGCAACAGTTTTATGGACAATACGTGCCGATACATCGACCAAAACTATAAAATACTTGAATGATTCGCATTTTGAATGGTTATGTCCACATGTATCAATAATTATTAATTATAATAATGAAATATTATACTTTATATCTTTAGCATATGCAGGTCTTAATCATATAATTTTGCTAATAAACAAGTTTTGAAAAAATGAATGATGTATCTTTGAGATAAGAATGTATGTAGTGCTTCTAGTACTTTAGAATGTACTAGCTGTAATTGAACAACATTAGTTCGACACTATACTGTGCATTAAATTTCTATCTCGTTTTGTATTTCACTCAATATAAAAATGTCCATGTTAACTTCTTATAATATGGATCATCATATCATAACCAAAGTATTCATGTCAGTCGTGTTAAAACTTAAATGAGCCAGTGTCCAAAAAATCTTTGTTGGTCATATCTTATGATTCAATAATCAAAAATTAGAAAAGTAAAATTACCAGATTGACTCTAAAATGTGATTACAAATTTGCGATTATAGTTGTGTATATTTTGAATAATATAACCAAATTTCATCTTGATCCAACAGTTAGATCGTGAGAAATCGTATTTTGAAAAATGCTGCACACATAATTTCGAAAATAAAATCTACTTTGTTCGAAATTTTCTATAATATTCTTATATCTCAGAATCCAATCCCCACCATTTAAAACGTAATTCAAAAGGTCTTTAAGGTGCTGTAAAAATTAGAACACGACAATGATTAAAACATGAAAAAGTGATTTTTAAAACTTACAACGCGGTTAGATTTTCGATGTACGAAAATTGTATAATTGTTGCTTTGATTATGGAGGCTTATTTTCGATTACTCTCAATAGGTTAGAGTTTCATGCTGATAACGTGTAAAACGAGAAACATAAAATGAGAAGACATAAAGACATAAAGGAGAAGAAGGAGACGATATAAAGTTAGAGTTCTCTTATTCATCAAAGACTCATTTTATATAGGGTATCAAATACATGTTTACATAATACATAAAGATAACAAATACCTAAATTGTCCTTCATCAGTTACTTATTGACGAAACCACACTAATTGTGGTTTTTCCTTCAATATATATATATATATATATATATTTAATATACTCATATTTTTGAGCTCATTATAAGCTTATCTCAAACGACACACCAGTTACCGGCAACCATTCTCCCCCTATGATAAAATCCCTCACAATAAACTTCTCAACTTCATCTCTGCTGAGCACATCCCTAACTCCAGCCCATTTAACCCTTCTACTAGTATCTGCACCCGAGCCCTTATTATCATACTCTCCATATAAAATAAAACCGTCGTCGATATATAAATCCCTCCAAGGCCTGCCTAGATATGTCCTCACACCTGTCAGACCCTCGTCTGCTCTGATCGTGTAATATTGTATCGAAATGCCCGTGTTGCCGCTCGGGTCGGACCGTTATTATGTTACCTTGCTCGGGCAGCGACCTTTGGGAAGAATGGCGCTTGTTTGAATGATGACGTTGGTGTCTCTGGAAATGAAGTCTATGGTTCCGTAGATGGTGCATTCGCGGTAGAATTGGCGGTTGGAGGGCAATTTCTTGCATGAAACCTGGTGTACCTAGCAGTGTGAACCCGACAGAAATCAATCATCCCATACAACTTTTATATATCATCACATCTATCTGGTATATATCATCACATATAAATGTCAAAGTTTAAGATTTAGTTTTCCATTTGAGATTTTTCATTTTAAGGTTTAGAATTTCAGTTATATATATACCAGTTAGATATGATAGATATATAAAATTGTATGCGATAATAGATTTATGTCGGGTTCACACAACTAGGTATAATGTCCCCGGTTGGAGTGGGCATAGAGGGTGTCTTCTTTGCCGTCGACGAGGCATTTGTAGAAGACGAATTTGTCGGCGGTCAAGGGAAGGGCGGCGGCTTGGGACTTGATCGCCATGTTTTAGAATCCCATTGATTGAGCCATGAATCCTTGGCCGAACACGGCTGTAGAAAAAATCGAGCACGCGAAGACATTTTTAAAACAAGCAAAAAAAAAAAAAAAAAAACTTGTGTCAGATCGTCCGACGGTATGTAATTTCGTAAGTCGGGGCTCATGTTTCTTTTAGGGTTTTAGTTTCCAACTTCTTATTCAGATCCAGGACTTAACTAAAATTGTGGATTCGTATGCTGAATCTCAACATTCGTTTCTTCTATGATTCAAATTCTCCTAGTTCTTAGAGTTTTTCATTCTTCTTTTTAGGGTATAGTTTTGATTTTTTTTTTTCATTTTTTTTTAAATTTTATGGTTCAATTTTAGGGGAGTTGATCTAACGTTTGATAATCGAACATGAAATGTTTGCATTTTCTCGAGCGGAGCTGCAATATATAAAATATACTCCCTCCGATTTATTTTTATTGTTATTTTAGAAATTCAATTTCGTTACAAATCAATTATCATTTTAAAACTTTCACCACGTTGTTCCAACTATATCCCTAACTTTAAGAAAATCAAGACAGATTTATGGTATAGATAATTAAGAGGAAAGAGATAAGTTAGGTTTATTATAAATGCTTAAGTGTGTATCAGTCAAATTCTCATGTTTCTTAATCCTTAACGAAACTATAAAATGACAATTAAAAGGGACGGAAGGAGTACGTAAATCTAGAGGACTATTTGTAATTTCTTAAAAGAAAGTTGGGGGGGTTTTGTAATAAGACTAAATCCCAAGGATATTTTTGTAATTAACCGAACCCGAAAAACAAACACGTACCGAACGTCTGCGTCCCACCATCGAACGCTGCGATTGCTCGTAACTATGGTCTCTGCCAAACCTCATTCAGCTGTAATCTGGCACAGCTTGAAGGGCATCACCTATTACAGTAACGTTGCCCGTTCCATCTTGTGCCACGACAAGATCGGGGCCTATTTGATCAGGACCCGCACCAATAAGACGTTTCATCTCATTTGATGATGTCATCAACCAATATGGATAATCGAGTTTATTCAACTCCATTTTTTTGGTTTACCCTAGACATAAGTCAATTCTTGTTATAGTAGCAAGACTAGTGCTAGTATATTCAGTATAGTTGATCATTTTTTCATGAACAACTTTTCTTAGACCGTAAATAATAAATTCGTCAAACCCGTCTAAACATGTTTGCAGATCGGTCCCTGCCGCACTTAGCCAGGTTATCATGTCATCGCGAGCCTCAGGCGACGCTCGAGTTGATAGATTTATTGATGTTATCTATCGCGAGTGAAAAAAGTGTTGGCAGCTATTTAATGCAGAAAAGTGCTAATTTATTATTAGGCAATTTATCGGGGACGAGTTTTTGATTGTCCCGTTTATGGAAAAATCGATGGATATTTTTGAAACTGCGGTGAATGCAACGAGGGCTTATTGGATAAAAATTGCTTAAAGCTGATCAGGGCTTGTAACATTTCAAATAGTTGTATTAGAAAGGCTATTTTGACATGAAATAGGATATAATGTCACCTGGCATAAATCTTTCATTGATGTAAAATTGCAGCTATTCGACTAATTTATCTTGCGCCGCCGCCAAAGAAAGTAAGTCCATTATAAAAACTATGAAAATTTTCATGGCAAGATTGTGAAGCCATGCTTGTTTATTATTTTTATTATTATTATTATTATTATTATTATTATTATTATTATTATTATTATTATTATTATTATTATTATTTTCATTTAAGTAATGTCGGAAACTTGGTCTTGTTTGTTCAAGAAATTGGAAAAGAATATATATGTATATATAGATTTATATGTTTTGCAATCCTGCAGAATCGCATTACTTAATCAGGCTATGGTTTGAATAATTAGGTATATACTTAATTATACACCTCAAAGGTCAGTGAAGTTGACTAGAACTGCAAATTATAACCATGATATTATCAAATCCTGGTTATATATTCTGTTAGTAAGATTTCGTGGCTGCAAACTCATTAGCTTGAATAATTTTAAGAATTTAAATAAAGAAAATTCTTTAATTGCAATGAGACACATTAATTACTTTCTTTTTTTTCTTAATGGTACATATACTCATATTTAATCTCAAAATAAGCCCAACCCAAACGGCACACCGGTTATCGGCAGCCACAGTTCCCCGTCGATAAGATAACTGACAGTAAACTTTGCAGCTTCATCACTACTAAGCACAGCTCTCACTCCAGCCCATTTAACCCTACCGCTAGTATTTGCACCGGGGCCCACATTATTATACTCCGCGTAAAATATAGTACTCGGCGGAGGCTCGTCATTCATCGGCAACCATCCTTCCGGATCGATCGAGCCATCCATTCGGCCTCTGCATGATCACGGTCGTCGAAAAATTCCTCCACGGCCGGCCTAGAAACGTCCTCACGCCCGTTAGATCCTCGGCGGCTATGATCGTGCAGTTCTGTATAGAAAGGCCCGTGTTGTGATTCGACTCGTTTTTGCCTTGGGCCGTGATCACGTTCGTCTTTCCGGGAAAAGGGTTCTTGGGGAGGATAAGGCTCGTTTGGATGACGACGGCCGCGTTTCCGAAAATGAAGTCTACTGTTCCGAGTATGTAGCATTCGCGGTAGAATTGGCGCTTCGAGTGGACGTAGAGCGTGTCCTGTTTGCTGTCCATGAGACATTGGTAAAAGACGGATCGGTCC